>CANXYC011097270.1:0-15778 GCA_948193065.1 Aleurites moluccanus | reverse complement strand
CTAAAGTATATTATATTCATATATATGTATATGTTATTTATGAATTCAATTTATTGAAACCCTCCTTAAATAGAATCTTTGAATGTTGATAGTGACTTGGTTATTTTCCTTATACCAAGTTCATTAGTAAGCCTTTGTTATACATAATATGTTATGTTGTTCATATGTTGTGATCTCTTGATCACTTTTCATTACTATTGAACCAATACATGATATGTATATCATGGAACATACATTATAGAATGCTTGTCCCAATGAGAGTTAATTCATTGGTCCAATGTGCACAGAGGAAACCTAACTGATAGGGTATAGTATCAGTGTTCCACCTAGAGGAGATCACGAGCTCTAGGCATTTGCCAGCGCAAGCATATATGCCATGTGAAGGTAGAAAGGCTACCCAAACATTATGATATAATATCAGTTTTATGTTATGTTTATTTGATAATGTCATTCTTTATAGGCATTTATGTTCTTAAAAGGAATCATGATTTGATATTCATATATATATATTAAAAAATGATTGGTTAGTGCTACCCTTTGTAAGCACTTATGATATTAATATATATGTTAAGATTTCTTTCTAGTATCCTAGTACATGTTCAAGATTTTCTATTTAAGTATTCTATATATGTTATTCATTCTGATTGTTCACATCTTACTGAGTTGAAGTCTCACCACTCCTCTGTGAATTTCAGGTTATAGCTTAGCTCAAGAGAGTGTTAATTTTGAAGACAGAGCTTATTGATTTCCTTCTCCACAAAAAAACTCTTTTATGTAATATTTTTGGATAATAGTTGAATTATATATATATATATTTATGTCTATGAAAAGTATACTCGTAGAAGCTCCGTAGATGTGTGTGATATTACTTATTTTTTTATTACCATAGATGGCATTGTAGACTTTCCCTTGTTCCATATTGATGTTAGAATTATCTTTTGATCAGTAAGGAATAAGAGGAAATGTTATATCAGGTTGATGAGATATATATAAGATATGGATGTTTGACATGATACTAGTATGTGTTGTATGTTTGATCCAAGTTAGCTAAGGGTTCTACAGGTGTACGGTGGCCTTATGCCTACCCTTGCCCTAGGACCGTCACACCGGTAGTTTTGATATGTGACATAAGTAACTTAAACATGACTTTAAATTTAATTTATAATTTATAAAAAAAATTGCATTTTTATAAACAATTATAGCATGACATATATAAATTAAAACAACTATATAACATGAATAAAATAAAGCAATTTAAATAAAAGCAATAAATAAAATGAAATAATAAAGTGCAAAATAGGGGGATATCAACTCTAACCCTTATGGGTTCTAGGTTGATCACACATTCCTAAAAATATATAAAAATGAAATAAAATAAAGTGCAAAATATATAAATTGAAAAAAATGGTTTTTTGTATTTTTTAGATTTGAAGCTGTGAAATAGTTTGCTTGCTTACCTCTTTAAATGGAAATCAAAATCCACGCAATTCTTCCTTTTTGCAAAGGGATTAAGTCTGATTAAGGAAAGTCTGATTTTATCTTTTATCCTTTTATCATGTTTTGATTTTTTTATTTTGATACTTTATCAAATTAAAAAAATGTAGAAAAAAGGGAAATGCAATTTGATGCTTTACCAAATTAAAGAAAGGTAGAAAAAGGAGAAATGCAATTTATTGAAAAGATGAGTTTAGAGAAAAATGTACCTTGTTTCATGACTTGGGTGACAGACATCTTAAAGTTCTCCCTGATCAAAGTTTCACTTTTCACTAGGGGAATAAATTAATCTAAGTATTTTTTAATTAATTAAGTCCAAGTTGATTAATTACTACAATTTGTCAAAAAATACTAAATTGACTCAAAGAGAGATCAATTTAGGGCTTCAAATGCTAAAAAAAAGACTTATATTCCTTTAACTCATAAAGAATTAAAGAAATCGGTTCGAAATCAAAGAGAGATGAACTGATTATGTTAAAGAATATTAATTTAGGAGGGAGAAGGGAGAGCCAACTAAAAAGAATTTAACTTAGTTGTTCTGGTGTCAATTTTGAAGGCTGAAAGACTTTATATTTATAGTTGAAGGCTTGGGGGAAAAAAGTATGAATTTCAATGTGGGATTCTATGAAATTCAAAGGCTACCACCGAACCTCACTGGCGGCACCACCGTTAAGGGGTGGCACCGCCACTACCTTGCTGGTAAAGCCTGGCGATGCTGCCACCTTGCCTTTATTGAGTTGTCGGCTAGGCATGGCGGCTTTCAGTTGTCTTCTATCTTGATTTGCTATTTCAAAGGCGGCTTGGAACCTGGTTGATGCCGATCAATCTGGCACAATTCTAAGTCTGCTTGCGGTGCAAAAATACATGTTCACAACTGTCCCTCATCATGGTTATTTTTCTTGAAAAGTAATCATGTTGATAGTGAACACAGGCTACTAAGGTCAGATTGGGAAAAGAGATCTTAAGGCTATCCTAGGAAGATTTGAAAAACTCTTGAGGCTGCCCTTAGGGAGGAATCCTAAGGCTATCTTAGGAATGTTTGAAAAGCTCCTAATACTGCCCTTAGGGAGGAATCCTAATGCTATCTTAAGAAGGTCTAAAAAGGCTCCTAAGGCTACCCTTAGGGAGGCATTTTAAGACTATCTTAGGAAGGTATGAAAAGCTCATAGGGCTACCCTTAAGGAGGAATTCTAAAGCTATCTTAGGAAGGTTTGAAAAGGCTCATAAGGTTGCCCTTAGGAGGGTATTCTAGCACTATGCTAGATATAAGATATGCATCCCAAAGATGCCCCAAGATGGCTGATTCTATAAGAGAAACATTATTTGTTATAGGTTTTGAAAAGATGCCTTAAGATTGTTGTTATATATTGGAAAGTATAAATCCTAACGCTGCCTTAGGACGATTGACTTTATATATGACAAACCTAACTTTGCTCTAGGCTTTAAAGTATAAATCCTAAGGATGCCCCATAATATTTAATCTTAGAAAAGAAACATAACTTTACTATAAGTCTCAAAATGAGAGATCCTAACTCTATGCTATGCTGATAATAATAAGTCTCAATAAGGTTATCTTAAGATAGTCAATTTTTAGAAAAGGAAAACCTTACTTCTACTCTAGGTTTATGTTGATGCCAACTATGATATAAGCATATAAGAAACATAATCTGAATCTACCCAAAAAGGGTCTGTTAAGTTCTGACCTACTACGTTGAGAATCTGAATCAAGTATAAAGTGCATCCTATGTCTAGTCTAGATATGCAAAAATTATAAATGCTTTTATGGACTAGATACCTTGAACCAGTAAAAAGCTAACCTAAACTGCTAAGGTTTTAAGGTATTAATTTATGAGAAATTTCAAATTTATGATCTAAGTTTTAGTAAAATGCCCCATTTTTAAGAAAAGAATAACTTGGTCATTTTGAAAATCAAGAGGGAGTTAGCATTCTTTTTGGCCTCATCTTGAAATTTGGTCCAAATGATAAGGTCATTTTGACTTGGGTTTTCCAAGGGTGACTTGGACTTCTGTAGAGATGCCCCACTTTTGGTAGGGATGATGCTTTGGAAGAAAGATGACCTGGTTACTTTGGCAGCCAGAGGCAACCTATTTGGCCTTGGTTTGTCTACTCATAAAGCATTTGACAATGTACTGGTAAGGTTTTAACAATGCTACTAGTTGAAACCATATTCAGTTTGGATCGGTATGCAGGATTGAGGATGATGTCGTGCTCATTCTCGGTTTAAACACTAATTTGGAAGGTTGAAGTTGGATATTACCTAAAGGTTATTTTTGGGAAGCTATGTTTAGGTTTAGATTTAAGGTTGATTGGTCATATCATATTGTTTCAAGTCATTTAGGAAAGGCTATAATCAGATTTAGCCTAGATTTTGGTTGGTCCTATCAGATCGATTTACATAAGGTCATGGTCAGATTTGGCCTGGAGTTGGTTCACCATATGGGATAGGTTTTTTCTATTGCTTGTCTCATTTTGGGCTATGATCTTGCACAGCTTGGACAGTTACTGGAGGACTAAGTGACTCTAATTAATTAGCTCGGTTATCCTCCAGAGAATGATTCTCCCTCTCGATATTTTTTTTGCTTTTCTGTTTATTCTGATTCTTCTATTTTCTTGCTTGGACTAACTTTTGACAGAGCCGCCCTTTTGGGTTTTCAACTCGACAATCTTTTTTCTTTTTCTCTAACTTTTGACCAAGCCGCCTTTTTGGGTTTTGGACTTGACGAGCAGCTCTAATTTTTACCTAAGCCGCCCTTTCAGATTTTTCACTTAGCGAGCTTTTTGTTGTTGGGAAAATGTGATTAATTTCAGGAGGTTTTATGTTGTTGTAGCATTATTTGTGAAGAAGAAGAAAGCGAAGCTATTCGTAATGTCTGAGATTGAAAAGACTCTTGGGGTGACACTTTGTCGGTTAGACTAAACGAGACTGACTCATAGGGCAATGACTTTAGGTTGACGCTATGTTAGTTGAATTTAATGAAATTGGCACATGGGACGATGACTTGAATGAAGAAAAACTATTTAATTTAGTAACTAGGTACTTGACTCAAATAATGACTCTAAAGGGAGGTAGAGTTGCTCGACTCCCCTTTTAAATAATTGACACAAAGAGGGGTAAACTTTTAATTGTGACAAAATTGACTCTGTACTACTTAGTATGGTAACACAAATGAGACTGATATATTTGAACTCTTGTCATTTAAATAGAACAAATTGTCTTTTTTTCTTTGAAATTCAAATTTGAATTAATTTATGTCGAGCAGCCCTTTCGGCTTTTCAACTGGACGAGATTTTCCCTAACTAACGTCTAAGTTGCCCTTTCGGGTTTTCAACTTAGGTGACTTTCTTTTTCTTTTTTCTTTTTTCTTTTTTTTTTTCTTTTTTTTTTTTTTTTTTTTTTTTTTTGAAGCAAACAAATCTAAGAAATTGAAATATTGGCATACTAAGGAAAACAACTAATTTCACTGGAATGACACTCCTACCAGGCAAGACCTTCTTGAATAAACATGGAACAACCTAACTAAAATATGGAGTTTCGACTAGCCCTTTTGTTAGATTTGAGGTAGCATTTATTTTGATACAAGCCATCCATTTTGTATTCATCGAACTTTATTTGACTTGTGAACAATTCCTATAATATGGTCATGATGGTCTCATTTGTTGCCCATTGGTTTGAGGCGATTAAATCTTTTTTTTATAAAGCAATTTTCCTACTGAGATATGTTATTAGTGATGATCTCGAAAGATTCTCCAGACTGACAAAATATGATGGTGTGGTCTAAGTGTGCTTTTGTTTTAAAACTCAACATCCTATCACTTTGTGAAGTATTTTAACACCATTATGGCATATGTCCATTCCAAGGGTTTCTAATGATATATATGCCCTAATCGCAAAGAGCAAATGAATGGCAGTTGGATGCAAAGGAACTTAAGGTTGCTTTTAGAACTTTGCATGGATCACATATCAATATGAAGTTCCATCACATATTCTCAAACAGATGTTGTCATATCATATGGTTCTTGTGTCTGGGATGGTTACCCTTTTGTTATGCATGCTTTCCTTTGTGCCAAGATTTTTATTGATCCTTTTACCTTTATCTTTTCTTTTTTTTTCTTTTTGAATTTTTTTTATTTCATATTTTAATTGGATTTTAAAAACAAAATCATCAAAATGAAAAGGAAGATATAAGAATATAAGAATTTGAACTTTTTTATAATAAAGTATAATATCATCCATGGTTACATTAAAACAGGGACAATGAAGGTTAATTACAGACTCGAAAAGGAAAAAAGAAGAACATGACTCAACAGACTCGGACTTGGACATTGTTCAACTCATACTTGAATTCAATCTCAGACAAGTTAGAGTAGTTGGCTTGAACTCCTCTATAACATGCTAATTTGGCTTCAGTTGGACAAGATAAGGTGGGGTCAATTTCCACTTGATGGTTTATGGTTTTAGGCATGGGTCAGATTTATAGTGGAAGGCATTGTGACTTAGTCTCAAAGGTGGTTGGGTTCTTATTGCAGATATTTCATCACTATTCTGATTAGTGACAGGGGATTCATCTTGGAATTGTCCATTTTGGATGCAATCTTTAGTTTTTGTGACAGTTACAAATAAAGCTTTGAAGCTAGGCATATATTGGGTTAGCATGTGGTCTTGGTAAATTGGGAGTAGATTCTTAACAATGATATCTACTTGCTCTTGCTTGATTGGTCAGTTCAACATTTGAGCAGTTTTAGCCCTCCACCTTGTAAGGAATACGAAGAAGGATCTTTTGGAAGTTGTTTGGTAGTTTCTAAGTCATGGCTAGTCATGTTCACTTCGGTGTTGTAATGATATTGTCTTATGAAATAATTACAAATATCTTCTCATGTCCTCACTCTGCTATTGTCTAGGGAAATAACCCATCTTTGGACAGCTTCAGTCAAGGATTATTGGAATAGTTGAGCAAGGAGCACATTGCTAAGTCCCAGATATTTCATTGCCCCTATATATATATCTTCAAATGTGTTTTAGGGCAAGTGATTCCATCAAATTAGTCCATTTCAAGCATTTTGAATTTGGGTGGAAGCTTGGCATTGGGGAAAAAGTTGAAGGTTTCAACATCAATTAGGTCGTTGTGATTTCTTAAGAATTTAATGGTTTTCTCTATTTCTCCAAGTCTGCCTAGAAGTTGCTTTTCTATTGTCATTTATTCTCTTTGAAAAGGGTTTAAGGTGGAAGGATTGATTTGTAAAAGTGCGATGTTGGTTTGGTTTACATGAGAAGGATTTGAGGTAGTGTTGTTCTACTCAACATATGTAGATTGATGGGGTAAGTTTATTATTCTCTTCACCTCATTAATGATGGACTGGCATTAGGCATTCAAGGAATTAGTGAGACTGGTTTGTTGAGCTTCAAGGATGGCTTGAATGTTTTCTTTTTGCTTTTTGAGGAGATTGGTGAGGAGTTTGGTCATGGCATCCATATTAGTTGGGTTAGCCATTGGTACCTTTCAAGTAACACAAAGGAAAGGATTAGTGTATGAAGAAGAAAACCTAACTCTATTCTAGGTTGGTGATAGGAAAAAAGAAACCTAACTTTGCTTTAGATTGGTGATAAGAAAAGGGAACTAATTTTGTTTTAGGTTAATGATAGGAAAAAGGGAACCTAATTTTGTTTTAGGTTGGTTATAAGAAAAAAGGAACCTAATTTTATTATAAGTTGGTTAACGGAAAAAGGAACCCACTTTTGATTTAGGTTGTTTATAGGAAAAAAAAAAGAACCTAACTCTATTCTAGGTTGGTTATAGGAAAAAAGGAACCTAACTCTATTCTAGGTTGGTTAATGGAAAAGGGAACCTAACTCCATTCTAGGTTGAAGGTATGAATTGGCATGCAAATCCTGAGGACAAAATGATTTCCTAGGGAAAAATGGAACAAAAGGCTATTTGGACTTTAGGGATTTGCTTTAAAGCTTAAAGGTTTTGGGTTTATATGAAAATTCTAAGGGAAAATGATTCCTTAAGGTAAAATGGACCAAAAGGTATTTGGGCTTTTGGGGATCTGCTTTAAAACTAAGAGGTTTTGTATTTGCATGAACATTTTGAGGGAAAACAATTCCCTAAGTTAAAGTAGACCAAAAGGTATTTAGGCTTTTGGGATCTACTTTAAAGCTTAAAGGTTTTATGTTTGTATGGAAATTCTAAGAGAAAATGATTCCCTAAGGTAAAGTGGACCAAAAGGTATTTGGGCTTTAGGAATTTGCTTTAAAGCTCAAAGGTTTTTTCTTTATATGAAAATCCTAAGGGAAAATGATTCCCTTAGGAAAAGTGGACCAAAATGTATTTGGGCTTTTGAGGATATGCTTTAAAGCTTAAAGGTTTTAGGTTTGTTTGGATTGTGGTGATGAAAGGGTGTTTAGGTTCATAGACCTTGGGTCCATTTGATAAAACAGCAAAAGGTTTGAGTTTTAGGCCATCTTTGATTTGGCTTTGGAGAAATAGTGAGGCCAAATTATTTTTGGGCTTTAAAAAGATTTCAGGGCCATATCTGTTTTGGGTTTTGAAAGGATTTTGGGGCCATATTTATTTTAGATTTTGGAAGGATTTGGGGGCCATATCTTTTTTAGGTTTTGGAAGGATTTTGGAGTCATATATGTTTTGAGTTTTGGAAGGATTTTAGGGCCATATTTGTTTTAGGTTTTGGAAGGAATTTGTGGCCATATCTATTTTGGCTTTTAGGAAATATTTTAGGCCCATATTTATTTTGGGTTTCGGAAGGATTTTGAGCCGTATCTATTTTGGGTTTTGGAAGAATTTTAGGGCTATATTTGTTTTGGGTTTTAGAAGGATTTTAGAGCCATATATGTTTTGGGTTTTGGAAGGAATTTAGGCCACATATGTTTTGGATTTTGGAAGGATTTTAAGGCCATATTTGTTTAGGCTTTTAGGTGAAGACCATCTCTATTTAGGACTTTAAGGTGAAGGCCATTTCTGTTTAGGACTTTGGATATAGGCCATTTCTGTTTAGACTTTGGGTGTAAGCCATTTCTGTTTAGGCTTTAGGTTCAGGTCCATCTTTGTTTAGGGCTTTAAGGTTCATTCCATCTATGTTTAAGGCTTATGGTTCAGGTTCATCTCTGTTTAGGACTTTAAGGTTCAGAACTTAAGGATTCTAAGTCCTAAGGTAAGGGGTAAAAGTATTTAGGACCTATAGTTTCTGAGACAATGGGTAAGACTGAAAGTGTTTAGGACTTAAGGTTTCTAAATCCTAAGGTAATGGTTGGAAAGGTGTTCAACATGATTGGAAAAAAGACTTAGACTGACTTTCAACAAGTTTAAGGGGCAACCTAAAATAAAATATTTGGTTCATGATTATGCAATCATATCATGGCTTGAATTTTTTTAAGGCGTATGTGGTGTCTTTTACAGCGATGGTCCATATTCAAACCTAAGGTATATTGGTAAGGATTAACCAAACCAAGGAAATGAGTCTCTACTCAATTAAAAGTGTAACCGAGACCACAAATGCAGTACATTTCCTTCCTCTAGGGAATAAGTGACGATTTTATCCCTGGCTAAGCACCAGTCCACCTTTTCTAGAGATCTAGTTAAGGAAACTGGGTATAGATTGGGAAAGGTGTTAGGCACCTTAACCCACCTGGCCATTTTCCAACCTCCCTATTTAGCTTGAAATTATAGGCAAAATAATTTAGGCATATCCCTAATTTATCCAATATGAGAAAAAAGGCACATCATTTAAGGAAACAATCTATAGGTCAAAAAGGGTAAATTCTATCATGGTTCATACTCGACCATACCATAAACCAGACCAAGCATAATTCCTAAGACAGATTGGAGGAGTCACAAGCAGTCTCACTTAAAACCCAATCTCCTTAGATAGAATTATACAAGGTCTAGTAAATTATACAATCTCATAAGACCATGCCTAGAGATTTCATAAAATATTCATATTCATTGCATAATATCAATTCATACTAGCCTTAAAGAAATGGTAGGAAAAATGAGTCATTTTGCCTTAACAAGATATTTACATAATCATATAAACATTCATTGATTCAACGTCTCAAAATAAAGAAGAAAGAAGAAAGTTGAATTGCTCAATTTAATGCATTAAATAAAATATGTGCGCCTTTGCCTTTTTGGGCCTTAATGCATTCTAAGTTCGTTTATCTTTCATGCATATTTAGGCC
Organism: Aleurites moluccanus; assembly: GCA_948193065.1. Classification (NCBI taxonomy): domain Eukaryota; kingdom Viridiplantae; phylum Streptophyta; class Magnoliopsida; order Malpighiales; family Euphorbiaceae; genus Aleurites; species Aleurites moluccanus. The sequence goes on along the minus strand of CANXYC011097270.1, from coordinate 6,066 downwards.
CTACAAGTATCATGTTTATTTATTTTACTTTGTCCCTACATGGTTAGCTCATACAACACAAATGTATGCACAATATATATTGCAAAATGGCATACTTCCTTCTAATCACACCAAAAATCAAGGTTATCATATGCATGATGCAAAACATATGAGTATGACACTTTAATATTTGATTCATATACAAGTGATCAAAACTCATCAAGATTATAATGCATACACCAATTATTCACAAGCCAAACCACTTTTAATAACTAATCTAGACATGGTATGCTAACTTATAAGAAACATTTTGTATTGCATGGCCAAAGTGTGTATTTTCCAATCATGCCTTAGGCATTTAAAGTCTATACTTAAATTATTCATTTATGGCATTATGTCTATTTTTAAAGTCATTCAACCATACATTTAATTATGCCATATTGTCACATAAAGATAAGCATGCCAATTTTCAAGTTTAGAACCTAAACTAGGCACTATAGCAACAAACATGCAAAACTATGCTTAACTTTGTCACTTTTAATCCTAACTTGCTTCTAAATCAATAAAATCATTATATAGAAATTCATCCTAGGTTTCATGCATCCATGCATGGCATATAGTTATTTACATACAATTAAAAGAATCAAATGGACATAAAAATCAAGAAACAAAGCAAGGAAGACAAGAAAGTGCCTCAATGGCACAAGAAAATGCCTCCATGGCATATAAAGGGTTGTGTGGCCCTTCTCAGTCCCGCACGGGACAAGGAAAGGCCTTATGGCCCTTTTTAAGGGCCATATGGCCCTTCAGACCTGACTTGATCTTCCTACTTGATTTCAAATTGTTTTTGCATATTTTCTTGAGGAAATTTTGATACTTTTTCGTCCTAAATGATTTAAAAACTAATCCTAATGATTCTAAGTGTTATAAACTCAATTAAAATGAATTTTAGAATAAGAAACAACAAATAAACAGTAGCATAGAATAAGAACATCAATTTCATATATGAAAGGTACTAAGCATGCTTCTTAGGTTCTTTTAAGTTCGAATTTATATGTTTTTCAATTAGGAGTGTTAAATACAAATTAAACATATATTCTTAACTTCAATTTAGTTCATATTAAAATATTTTACAAAGAAGAAGAAAAGAAAGATCACATGGATTGTTACCAATTCATATGATTATGCCTAAAGAATTCACATGATTGCTAAACAAAAAGAAAAGAGGAAACTACTCAAACTAAGATACACCAAGGCTCGGCAAATCGTCCTCAGGCTTTGTTTGTCTTATGGATGATTTTGAATGCCAATAATATCAATCCTCGAATTCTTATCGTTAAGTTCTTAATTTTAATCAAGTTTTGATTCGGTTGGATATAATCCTTTTTATCAAGAACAATATTAAGAACATTCTTGAGAAGAGTTTAAAAAAAGAACAAATAAATCTTTATTTTGTTCCTTTGATTCTTGAAAGAAAGATTAAGCTAAACTCTTGAGATGAACTTAATTAATTGACTTTAATAAAATTCTTAGTTTTTGTGGTAAAATTAATTCAAAAATCAGTTTAGTGTTTGATTGAAAGAGATAATTATTTTGCCAAGAATTTGGGCGTTAAAATTTGGATCCTCAAACTAGTGAGGATGGAGGCCTATTTATAGGCTTCTATTACCACCGGAATAGGAAAAAACAAGAAAAAAAGACTCCTTTTTAGTTTTAGTCAATTTTTCTAAGTAATAAAACATCGTAAACAACCATAATGTAGTTTCCGAAATAGTTTTACGGTTACTTGCCAACCAAAAATCCCTAAAGCTTCCTTTTTAGCTTGCAACCCAAAACTTCCCATTTGATCAAAATCCTAAATAGGAACCCTTTTAGTAGCTAAATTGACACAAAATAGACCAAAAATCTTTCAAAATTGGAAGAAAATTCGGACCAGGGGGTGGCGGAGGCGAGCGGCGGTGCATATGAACCAGGCAGTAGCTTGCTGACCGACGAAAGGGACTTATGGCCTTTCTTTGCGCCATGCGGAAGAAGCTTAGGTTGTGCTTCCCTTCCTTGGGTTGTGTGGCCCTGAAACCAGCCATATGATTATGTCAAAAATCCATAAGCCAATGGTTGATGCATGGGCCTGATGACTTGCCGTAAACGGGCTTATCGATGTCTCGCACATCCGTTCTTATGTTTGATTCGTCCAAAATTATCCAAAACTTTTCAAAAACCTTTAAAAATATTTCTAAACTCTTTTTAATTGAGAAAACAACTTAAATTAGCTTCGGGCTTGCACAGGCTCGATGGCTTGCTGCAAACGTGTTGGCAATCGCCAACGGGCCTGATTTGTATCTAAACCACTGAATATGGCCCAAAATGACCCAAATTCATTTTGAAATACATTTTGACATATTTTATATTAAAATAAAAACCCATATCATCAATTGCTAAGACAACCTTAGAAATTTCCTCGATCTAAAAGCAAAAGTAATCACTTTGACAAACAACCTTCTTCTCACAATCTCGATTCTTGATGCTACATCATTGGGCTTCGACTCAGGCTCAAGGTGTGTTGAAAATTGATGCTAACAATTTTCCTAGCTTGTGAAGCAAGTGTGAAAGTTGATACAGTGCAACAAAACATGCTAAATCTCATGTTATCATTTAAGGTTAGGATGTGCAAACCTGAACCTTACCATTCCAGTGTATTTGGTGCATCAAGAACTTTTCGATCGATGTAAATTTCCCTTATTTAAGGGAGTCTCCATCAAAGCATTGAGGATCTTCATCCAAGCAATGCAAATATATCTCTACCATCGAAACATTGAGGATCCTTTATCCAAGAAATATAAACACACTTCTACCATCAAAACATTGAGGAATTGCTATCCATGCAATGTAAATATAATTCTACCATCGAAACATTGAGGAACCTCTATCCAAGTAATGTAAATATAATTTTACCATCGAAACATTGAGGAACTTCTATCAAATAATGTAAATATAATTCTATCATCGAATCATTGAGGAACTTCTATCCAAGCAATGTAAATATAACTTTACCATCAAAACATGGAGAAACTGCTATCCAAGCAATGTAAAATATAATTCTAATAATGAAACATCAGGGAACCTATTTCCCAAACAATATGAGGGTACTTAATTTGTTTTCTTCCAAACTAGGGTTTCTATGTTCATTCTTATCTTCACTCAATAGTTTATCATCAAGGACTATGCCTAATCATTATCAACAAGGATTGTGCCTAATCGTTTTCAACAATGACTATACCTACTCGTTATCAACAAGGACTGTGCCTAATCATTATCAACAAGGACTGTGCATAAAAAATTATCAACAGGGTTTATGCCCAACTTCTGTCATCTATAATGGATAAATCTTATTTTTTCTTCATCATGATATATCTTCATGCAAGATACAAATATGTGAAAATGTTTCACAAAGAATGATTCCTAAAATTCAACATATATGCATATGTGTATGCACATCATTGACCCTATAGCTTCTTGACACAACGAAATATCAATGGTAAAATGGAAATTCTATTATAATCCATTGATTCACGCATAAATACCGAACAATAATCTTCTATAACCTGTTGATTTTAGAAATACCAGGAAATAGGCATCAACTTCGTTGTTTTCCAAGAAAAAAGAAACTGGAAGAAATTAGGTTTCAATTATTCGTTCAAACTGCCTCTTACAAAACAAAACATGCATATTTATATGCTAAAAGAAGAATAAAACCCTAATGGGCTAAAAGGCTTCGGCCCAAAGTATGACAAAATAAAACAGTTCATAATAAGCAAAAGAATGCACATAAAACTTCAGAAGCTCCGTTTGTGCTTAAAACAATTGAACTTGGGGTTAAAACTAGGTTGTGTTCGGCATTGTTCTGGATCTCTGAACGAACTTCGAAATAAGTACTCATGGGCTCCGTGGCTCATCATGTGCTGAAAGTTATGGCCTTTCAAAGTTGACCTGCGCAAAAGGCCCAATCTTGCTTCTCCAAAAACTGTAAAGTCTGCTCCTCTATTTGCTGGCCCACATCATTCCCCCCTAGGTAGAGAAAATTTGCCCTCAAATTGGCAGCTACCTCGTCATCAGATGAGTTACCATGAAAAGGGATCAAGTGATTGACGTTAAACACATCGGCAGTGCGAATGTGACTAGGCAGCTTGAGTCGGTAGGCATTAGGATTAATCTTCTCAATAATCTCCACAGGACCAATCTTCTTAGCAGATAGCTTATTATAGTCCCCAACTGAGAAGTGCTCTTTGGTTAGAATGGCCCAGACAAAATCACCAACCTCAAACTCTGTATGCCTACGCTTCTTATCTGCATGTCGCTTGTACGTAGAATTGGCTGCATTGAGGTTGTCATAAACTGTCTTGTGGACCTCCTGTAACTCATGCACAAATCTACAGCTTTCCCATGGAGCTTGGTGTTGCTGGGCAAAAACATCAAATCGAGTGGTCCACGGGGCTGTGCAGAATAAACCACCTGAAATGGACTAAATCTAGTACTATGATTCACAGCATAGTTGTGAGCAAATTCTGCTTGGCATAGCTTTTGATCCCACCCTTTGATATGTTCTCCAACCAAACACCGCAATAAATTCCTAAGGGATCTGTTGACAACCTCTATTTTCCCATCGGTTTGAGGGTGATAAGAACTACAAAAATTGAGTTGTGTGTTGATCATCTTCCATAGGCTACACCAAAAATGGCTAAGGAACCATGTATCCCTGTCAGAAACAATGGTTGTAGGCAACCCATGTTGATGGTACACCTCTCGAAAGAACAATTGGGCAATATGAACAACATATGTGGTCTTCTTGCATGGAATAAAATGAACCATCTTTGAAAAATGATCAACAACAATAAAGATGGAGTCATTACCTCGCTGGGTTCGTGGCAATCCCAACACAAAATCCATGTTAATGTCAATCCACGGCTGTGAAGGGATTGGAAGTGGCATATACAACCCAGCATTGGTAGCAGCCCCTTTGGAAACTTGGCACACCCTACATCTCTGCACATATTTCTCCACCTCTTTGTGAATGCTAGGCCAATAATAGGAAGCCTGAATCAATTGCAATGTTCTGTCCCTACCAATATGCCCTTCTCCATGCAGTTCTTGAATAATTTGAAATCGCAAGCTACAGTCAGGAATACATAATTGATTTCCCTTGAGCAAAAATCCATCATGGAAGAGAAAATTTGTTTTCTTTCCAGCCTGCACATCTTGTAAAATTGTAGAAAAATAAGGGTCAATTTCAAATAAGTCACGGAAAGAGTCAAGACCAGGAACTTGAACTGGCATGGAAATCAGCAAATTGGTTATACGACTCAAGGCATCTGCGACCCGATTTGTGACCCTAGCCTTATGCTTTACCACATAGGTAAACCGCTCCAAATATGCAACCCAAGGCACATGTCTCGAAGACACCTTATCCTGCTTCAGTAAATGTCTTAAGGCATCATGATCAGTGTAGAGAATAAATTCCCTATGGAACATGTAATGGCGCTAATGCTTCATAGCCTGCACAACAGCATAAAACTCCACATCGCAAGCGTTGTAATTCAGTTTAGCACCAGACAGTTTCTCACTTAAGTAAACCACAGGTCTTCCATTCTAACTTAGAACAGCTCCAATGCCAACCTTAGAAGCATCTGTGTGTAGCTCAAAAGGTAGTGAGAAATCTGGCAACACCAAAATTGGTGCGGTAGTTAGGCGTTCCTTGATCACTTGGAAGGTCATCTCAGCTTCAGCAGTCCACTCAAACTTTCTACCCTTCATGCAATCTGTGACTGGATCCATGATACTGCTAAAGTGAGGGATGAAGTGCCGGTAAAAAGAAGCAAGACCATGAAAGCTCTGAACTTCAGTGATAGTCTTTGGAGTAGGCCATTGCCTTACCACTTCTATTTTTGAGTTATCAACCTGCAAGCCATCTCCTGAAACCACATATCCCAAAAACAGAACCTTGGAAGCCATAAAAACACACTTCTTTGTCGCTGCATAAAATTTCTCCCTGCGAAGAACACTCAAAACTGCCCGAATATGCTGCATGTGATC
>CANXYC011097256.1:0-25542 GCA_948193065.1 Aleurites moluccanus | reverse complement strand
TATATATATATATATATATATATAGGTTATTTAATCCACACTAAAAAAAGAAGAAGTCATAATTCGATGAACAATAGATTGTACACGTCTCTAACTCCTGCTGTACTTAATCTGAATATTCTACTCTGACATTGGCCATGGCTGAGAAGATGCTTGGCTGCCAAATAAATTAACAAACATATACACATTCATAATCAGTCAATAAGTAAATAAAATACATAAATATATATACCTTAATTAGTCATTAATTAATAAAATCTGGAAGTTAATTTAACGTGATTAATTTATTTATTTTTAACTAGATTAAAAAAGATGGATTTATATAATATGATGTGTGACAATTTACCCATAATATAATCTTATTATTAAATCCAAACAAGAAAAAAAAATTTCAAGAAATTAAAGTTGGGTAGCAAAAATATACTTAGCCAATTATCTCTCTCCAGTGAGTTTCACTTGCCTCATCATCCATAAGATCTCCCAAAGCTTCGAATGTGGTTGAATTTGAAGAACGATTAGAAATATCATTTGGGTCATTGATTCTGCAATTGGTTTCTGTTTGATTCATTGGTTCATCAGAAAACAATGGAGGAAGTACCCCTGGGTTTGAGATTTGCATACCACAATAAGAACTTAATTGCCCATTGATATCATTGTTGATAGTGCTAACTTCTGAGTCATGACTTAATGGTGGTTGATGATGGGGAGCTTCTAATAAATTTGGGAAATTTGGTAAAGAACTAGCTGGGCCATTGCTAACTAGTAATTCCTCTAGTTGAGAGTTTACTCTAAGGTGCTCATAAATATTATTTGACCCGAGAATATTATTATATGCTGAGGCTAATTGCATGTTTGGAATTGGACTGGTGCTCAGAACTTGAATCATATTGTTTAATAATTGGAGTCTTGCAAAGTGTGTAGGATCTGTCCATGGAACATTATTCATGAGATTGCTTAAATTAGCAGCAGCTAGTAACTGTGGCAGATTTGACAGTAGATTGAGGTCAGTTCTTGGCCTGTGAGTAACTGGGTCAATTCCCAATTGGAGAAGCTTTTTCTTTAAATGGGTATTCCAAAAATTCTTGATTTCGTTATCTGTTCTTCCTGGAAGATTTTGTGCTATTGCTGACCACCTGCATTAAAAAAAAAGGAAAATATAATGGAGAAATTTTGGTCTAATATAAATAACATAGCGATCGAGAGTATCTATCTCATAGTAAATAGAAGGTTAAGAATTTAAATTCTGCTAGTTTTTTATGTACTACAAAAAAGAAAGAGAGAGAGAGAGAGAGAGAGAAATTGAAGTTATTACTTGTTTCCAAGAACTGCATGGAGATTGATGATAATTTGCTCTTCTTCTTGGGAGAACTTTCCTCTTTTAATATCAGGTCTAAGATAATTAGTCCACCTAAGCCTGCAACTCTTTCCACACCTATTCAATCCAGCAAGCTTTGGAAGTGCTCTCCAACTTCCATGGCCATGTTTTTGAATGTATTCAATTAGCTTTTTATCTTCTTCTGGTGTCCATGGCCCTTTCTTCAGCCCATTCTCATCCTGAAATGGTGATTTTCCCATCATTGATCACTACAAAAAAAGTGAAAAAAAAATTAATGACCATGCATGTATGAAATTAATTTCTTGATAAAGAAAGTAAATAAGCAAAATTCAAACCTTGATAAAAGATCGAGTCGAGGAAAGAAAGAGATGTATGGAGTGAAAAATAGAGAGAAGCATTAGTTATATATAGCGAGTGTTGTTTGTTTCTTGGAAATAGGCAAAGCTAGCTATTAGCTTATAATAACTAATAAGTGTAACATAGAAGACTTTCTTTTTCTTGATGATGGAGGTCACCTTTACATGTTCTCTATGTTATAACTTGAATTTCCAAATGTATCCCTATCTTTTCATATTTGCAACCTTTGGTGGGCTATGAAATTAGTTTGTTGAATTCATAGTTTATAATAATAATAACTTAGATTTAGTTAATATTATATTTAGGACCAACAAGATTAAAATTTCTCTTATAATAGCATTTTTTAATTTTTAAAGAAAATTGAAAAATGTGTAAATAATTTTGAACGGAGTAAAAAAATATTGAGAAATTTTTACTTTTTATGTGAATTTTTTCCGGTAAATATAGGTTAATCAGGTCTAATAAATTTAAATATTATATAATCATATATACGATGAATAATTATGGTTGTGGATAAATAACACATGGATAGAGAGTTATATCACTGAAAATAACTTTCTTCCATCTATTACTCTCATCTTAAAAGTGAAAACATTCATTTTCATTTGTAAATGTCAAACTGTTCCATTGGTACAGTGGTTTATATATATGATTTATTTTAAGTAATTTCTCAAATCATATAAATCCACATTATACATGGATTTTTTTGTTCTAATTAATGATCAATCTCAAACTACCACTATCTACTATAATGATATTATTCATGGAGAATTTGTCAAGGGAACAAGAAAGGAAATTAAAAAAAAAAAATTAATAAGATTTTTTTCATGAATTTGCAGACAGGTTTCAGACATGATCACAATTTCATCTTCTAAAGAAAGGTTACTTGAATTGATTAATAAGTAATTAACTTCAGCTGAAGCTGGTTTGGTTACCTAATTGTCCTTTAATTTTTCTTGTGTGTATACTATGCATGCAAATCAACACAATATAAAACTCCAGCCATTACTAATAATCCTCATATCAATTGTATCCCAAACAAATTATCATGAATTTGGTTTAGATGTCATTTCTAACAATATATACACCAGAACTTTAATAACATTAATTTATGTACGATTAAATCTTATAATTTTATCTTCAATTTAAATACTTTATTTAAATCTTGATCTTTTAATAAATTATTTTATTTTATTTATTTATTAAGCAGGAAAATTATTATAGATTAAAAAATAATACATAATACACAAAACGTGTTGAATTATTTAACTTATCATCCTCATTCGAAAGGATTTTTCAAATTTTTTTTTTGGTAAATTAGAAATTTTTGAAGGGAAATGATTGTCAGATCAATTAATTTACATTTTCATATCTTGCTGACAAGATGTGATTGACAATTGAATTTTTTAAATTTTTTTTTTTTTTCAAATTACAGTAAAAGAATAATATAGCTAGTAAAATGAACAACAATCTTTTTTGCAAAGTAATACATTGTTTGGTTCAACATTAGTTATTAGTAGCTAATATATAAGTAAATAATAACAGTTAAATATCTTATGTTTAAATTATTAAATTTTAGATTTTTAAATATAATTAAGATTAAAGTGTTTGTGAAACTAGCTATTGCAATCTCATATGCCAAATATTAGTATTATTGTTATTTTTTTAAATGAATTTATATTGAATTGTTTTTTATTATTATGGATTGATATATACATTAAGTACTCTTGAAAATAATTATTGAGTTAAATTTATATCAATTCAAGAATTTCATGCAAATCAATCAACATATTAAATTTTTGTTTGAAAAACTTTTGAAATTTGCTACTTATTTTATTAATTTCAATTAAATTAAATTTAGATGAGTTAAACTAATTTTAACTTAATTAGATTAACATATTAGATAAATATAAATTCAAATTGCTTTAATTTTTTCATAAATTTAGATTAAATTACAATAATTAATAAAATTTGCAAATAAACTCAAAATTGGGTGTTGATTAATATTCAATACAGAGATGCAAGTCAACAAGAGCATGAATGTCAACATGTGTATGATTAATTAAATAATAATTATATATATAAACCAAAAGCATAGTTTTGGGTAATAAGAAAAACATTAAACCTAAAATATAAGACCTTAAGTATAGTTTGTGTGTTGAATAAGGCAAATACGGACTACTTAATATGATTGCCATCTTCAGTATACGACACATAAGCAATGAAGTTACACCAACATTAAGGTTAGGTTTTACACGTGTCATACATCAAGAGGGACAAATATCTAATTTTCTTGTATCATATAAAGAAGAAACCTCCCTTAATTCAAATTTTCATTTCTAATTCTAAGTTTATGCTCTAATCATATTTAAAGCCACACGCAAAACTATATATTCAATCTTTGTATTACGGGAAAAAGGGTCAAAGAGATACATTGCATGATTTTATTCTTCACATATATAATTATTTATTTATTTATTAAAAAAATATTTTTTAATAAATATCCTAAAAATATTAATTAAAAATAATTATTTCAGATAAAATATAAAATATAAATTAATTAATATAAAAATAAGACAAAATAAAAAATATTAATAAAATTATATTTCGTTACAATCATTATCGTTTTGATTGATAAGTTAAAATTTTTATTTTTTATTCATTATTTAATATTATTTAAATTTTTAATTTTAAAAACATATAAAAATTTGAGATTTCTAGAAGCTTGAACATTTAGAGTGGTTGTATTAATTAGCCTAACGGCTTTATGGATGTAGCCAGCAAAACCCATTGCATTCAATTCGTTATAACAAAATAAATCTGGAAGAGTTATTGTGATATATTTTCTGGTTTAATAGCTTTCATATTTGCTATTTCCGAGTTTATAGATTTACAGAAACTAGTTAATTTTATATAAGATGATAAGTTCTAGCACTTATTCACTAATTAATGAGTTTTACGTAATTAATTTTTTATCATTTTAATTAATTAGATAACAGCAAAATATTCGAATTTATAAATTCATAATTATACAAATAATTCAAATAACTTCTTTTAACATTTACCTTTTGTAGTTGATCCAATAAAATTCAAATATAAGGTTTCCCTACGAAGATAAATTAACTATCGAAGTCGCCGCCTAGTAATGATATTGAATTTGTATCTTCTTATCATCAAAGAACGTGTTGAGGGTATCAAATATACAGTAATTTTTATTATTTTGATTTTTTAGGGTTTAAAAAAAATTTATAAAATTTTTTAAAAATTATAATATTATAATATTTATTATAACAAATTTAATAATATATTTTTTGTACGAAATAAAAATCAAATAAATTTAAAAAATATAATATAAATATATTAAATTTAGATCATTAAAATTTAATGATTTAAATTTAATACACTTTTAACATATATTTTTAGATTCATTTAATTTTTATTTTATATATATATAAAAAAAATTATTTAATTTATTATAATAAATATTATAATATTTTTAAACAGCAGCCTCTTAATCCTCAAAAAACTAGAAATTTTGAAACCATTAATTGTTGTTGTCGTTGGCTTTGGTCATATATATATATATAAATTAAGCAATATCTATTTTCAACTAATCCTACGTAAGTATTATTATTGCACAGTTCATCTCCCCTCTACCAAACAAACCTTTTGAAATTTAATTTGTATCTCTCTTTTGTCACTTTCTATATGTATTTACTGTATTTGTTTGCTCTCTTTTGAAATATATTTACGATAGTCCAACAATTTATGCCATGCTCACTATAGAGAAACGAAGAAGTAATTATATATCATATCTCCATTTTTTTTTTTATCTGTCATTTTATAAATTTATTTATTTATATTTTTAATTATTATTTTAAATTTTTAAAAGAATATTTATCTATTTTTTTATTTTATTCTTATAATATTTAATTATAATATAATAAAGATTCGTTTGGAAATTCTGAAATTAGAATTAGAATTGAAATTGAAATTAGAATTTTAATTCTAGTGTTTGGCAATTATTTAGAATTAAAATTAAAATTTTAACTAAAATTTCATGAAATTATAATATAACTAAAACATCGATTCGATAATTCTATTATCAACTAATAAGAATTATAATTTCATAATCACCACTATAATTCTCTCTCTCATTGTCGCTGCCACCAGCATCACCGCCACCTTCATCCCCAGCGCCACCACTACTACCGGCAATGGTGGTCCGTCACCTTTGGCTACGGTTGTTCGCTTGACAGTTGTCGTCGGCGATCCACCGTCACCTACACCGCCACCGCTGATAGTCCATCACCACTTTCAATTTTACAGCCACTTTCATCGTACCAATTTTTTATTTGATTTTAATTTCAATTATAATTTTTTGTGTGAAACAAACGTTAGAATTATAATTTCAACATAATTCTAATTCTAAATAATTAGAATTGGAATTGAAATTCTCAATTCCAATTCCAATTCCAATTCCTTGTCCCCAAATATATCTTAATTTAATTTAAGATAAAATTAAGGATATAACGTTAAATAAATTATTTTAAATCTAATTAATAAATATTTTAATATATATATAAAACTTTAAACGATAAATAAAAAAAAATAAAAGAAGTATAAATCAACAATTCAGATTCTTTATCTCATTTAATATCTCATTTTTTGTACCATATAATTTTCTGTGTGTCATATCACTTTTTTACATTTATAATTAATCCATAATTATTGGCAACATTTGCCAATTAATAATTATAATTGCAATTAATTAACATTGGCTCCCATAGTCTTTAATTAATTGGAACTATCATTGTTAATAATTAGCATGCATCAGCTATGATCTACCATGTGAATGTTGAATATCCCATGCATGCATGTGTTTTCTTATGCTTGAAAATTAATTAATTGTTATATATTATGGAGGCTGATTGAGATCTAAATAACTAATATTTTTTATATATATTAAAACAATAATATTGTCATAGTTCTGAACAAATGGACATAAATATTCATAATCTTATTCATTCTAACATCTTAGATATTAATTAATTTGTTTTTTTTTATTGGGTTTAAGAAGAAAAAAATAATTTGTTTTTTTAATAACGTACAATTGAAATGTACATTTATGATTAAAAACATGTTTTCTTTTTTTTTTTTCTTCTTCTCATTTTCTTAATTACTCCCATATAATAATTAATTATCTAAATTATAAGTGTATATTATAATTAATATATTAATATATCAAATCATCATTAATATTTTATTCTTTTCAAAATAAATATCATAATTATAAAATATATAAATATTAAAAAAAAAATTTAGACTATTTTAATTTTTACTTTCTTCTAATTAAATATTATCATCTCATTTATTATTTTAATATATCTCTTCTAATTAAATAAAATCATCTTCTTAAATAAAAATTTCTTAATTTATAGATAGAATGAAACATAACTATTTTTTAAAATAAATAAAATAAAATATTTATTTTGAGACAGAATCTTACATAATAGACTTGATTCACCTAATAATAAGTAACGAAATTTACAAATTTGCCTATAAATTAATGTTATCCAAGAAGTAAATTAATTACCAATTATACAGTTCCCAATTTGCCAATTTATAATTATCCGCTGCACCTAATTAAATTCAATTATAACTGCAAGTTGCAATTGGGGGGCTGCAAAATTATATAAAAGGTTTGGAATAATTATAGTAGTAAAGCAATAATATTAATAATAGTAACTATCCTAATAAAAAGACAAAAATTATTGGTAAGCAGCTAATATATATAAAATAAAATTAGATTTTGACAGTCAAGGAGACCAAATACACAAAATTTTATTTTAATTTTTTGGTTATGGAAAGACAACGTCAACCAAAATCTCTTGTAGGTCATCTTCGTATCATTGCCTTCAGCTTACGTGTAGAGATTTTCAATTACTTGTTTATATATATCCTCTTTTTCTTTGAATATTAACAAATACTTCCTTTGATTTTTTTTATTTATGATTTTAAAATTTTATTTATTTTTATTTTTAATTATCATTTTAAATTTTCAAAATAATATTTATCTATTTTTTTCTATTTTATCCTTGTAATATTTAATTAGAATATAATAATTTAATTTAAAATAAGATTAAAAATATAAAATTAAATAAATCATTTCGAATCTAATTAATAAATATGTTAATATATATGTAAAATTTTAAATGACAGATAAAAAACAACAAAGAGTATATCCTAACAGTAGCATGCAATTAATTTTTTCCTTTAAGATGTAGGAAAACAAAATCTTTCATATATTCTGAAAAATTAGATAATTTTATCAAATTTGATATTTAATATCCGCATATATGAAATCAAAAAATTCATTACAGAATCACTTAAAATTATAATTTTTTTATGTAAATATAAAATTTTTTAGATATTATTTAAATATACTAATTTTTTTTTTTATGTAAATATAAAAATTTTTAGATATTACCAAAATATAATTTTATTTATGTTTTAATTAATATTAAACATATAAATAAATAGTTTTAAAAAAATTAAATAGGTTATGTAACAATTAACACTATTTTAAAAGGAAAAAATTGATAAATTTAGTGGCCGGTATTACCATTCTCTTACATATATATATTTAATTAAGATTGAGATTCTTAATTATCACATTTTACAATTTTATTGTTATTGTTAATTTTTGTTTTTAAATCATATTTTAGGGTTTTTTTTCTCATTAATTATAGAAAGAATTTTATGAGTAAGTGTGATTAAGCAAATCTATAAACAAATAAGTATTACATGGAAATGTGTTCAGATTTTTTTTTTTAATATTAAGAAAAATAAACAATATTAAATTTATTGTTAAAAAAATATATCTTTATTATTAAATTATATTGTGATATGTAATTATGTGATTAGATTAAGACTAATAAATTTCATTTAATTTTATTTTTATGTGCAAGTAGTAGCCAAAAGATCTCTATTAACTGGGTTACAGCAGCGAATGACATCATTGGCCACACTAGTCAATGTAGGGGTTAGAAGGATAGCAGAACTTTGCCAGAGTTTTCCTCTAAACCTTACCTCATTATCTAAAATCACAAGTAACTTAATTTATAGTGAATAAATAAATTAATTAATCAGCGACTTACTATATTGACAAATATATTTGTCTTTTATATAATTAATTAAGGTTTAATTCCAAAAGATAAATCATAAATGAAGTTTTTTAATTTTTTTTTAATTTCTCTATTTTTAATATATGAATGATTTAACTTTAATTATATTGCCAAATAAATTTAACTTTATTTATGAAAAATAATTATAATACCATTTAACCGTCTGAAAAAAAAGACACGTAGTCTAATTATCAGATTTTTAATCAGATTATAAAATAAATTCAATTATATTTATAAAAAAATAATTATAGTATTTGATCCAAAAAAACAAGACTCGTAACAATATAGTTGAAAAATTATGCACCTTCAAGTTTACTTATTCAACTTGCTTTCCTTGAATGGAGAATCCTTGTCTAGCAAGCAATCATGTCTACTCTTCTACTTCAAAGTATTTGCTTAAAAATGGACAACATTAATCAGTTAGATAGTTCTATTAAAATATTGAGATTTTCTAGCAGCGTTCTTATTATTTTACTCAGTTTTAACCTGTTCAAGAAAGTAGGTTAAAACAAGGTAATGAAAAAAAAAAAAAAACATGTAATCTTTGTCTATTAATTTTTACCACTTGACTGTATATTACCTAAGAAGATTGGGTAAAAGAAACTTGAAACTATTCATAATTCAAACTATTTCTTAATTATTAATTCTTCTTCTTCTTCTTCTTCTTCTTCCTTTTCTCCTGCACCTAAAAGAATTGAACATTTGATGGGTCAAAACATATTTGGTGATGTTCCCAATTAAGAGTGAAGTTCATGAACTCTTTGAATGTTGAAAGAAATATATGTTTCTTTTTAGCCTCCACTTTTGTATTTGGAATTAAATTTTGTGAAACCATTAGTATGACTGTTAGTTTTGTTGATGGGAATAGTTTCATACAAAAAATAAAAAAAAAGAAGAATTAATTATATATGATCAAGCTTAATTAATTTGATTGATTTTGCATTGGAAGCCTGATAATGACTTAATTTGAATGTTGATATGGTGTTGACTATTTTAGGTATATTTAGCATGTTTAATTACTATTGCAATGATCATTTTTAGGTCAATGATCGATGATTAGGCCTACAGTAAGTATGTATTTAGATAAAGATAAGTGATTTGAGAATAATAAAACCTGTTTTAATCATTTGGGCTTGGTCTTGGGCTTGTCACCATTCGGTCCAAGAACAATGAATTGCTTCTGTGGGGACGATGCCGTGCATTTGGGCTCATCTTACATTCATGATCGATGATTAGGCCTACAGTAAGTATGTATTTAGATAAAGATAAGTGATTTTGAGAATAATAAAACCTGTTTTAATTATTTGGGTTGGGCTTATCACCATTTAGTCCAAGAACAATGAATTGCTTCTGTGGAGACGATGCCGTGTATTTGGGCTCATCTTACATTCAATAGCTTGCTTTTGATAGACTTATGAAAAGCCTTATTTTTGTTTCTATCTGTATTTCAAAGATGCCAAGAAATGGATGGGAATCCAGTGCCGGTCCATATGGGACAAATGGATATTGTTTTTTCAACATTTGGATTTTTACTAACACCTTATATCTTCTCCTACTTTGGCCAATTGCCATTGTAAAGCTCAAAATTTCACAAGAAAATTTAAGTCATGCGAGGCCAACAATCATTGGAAAGTACGGTGAGAGTTCCGGCCAGTTTGGTATGGGACGCTTATCGTGGCCTTGAGCTGGGAAGGCTCGTCGATCAATTACTCGGTGACGTTATTGGCAAAATACAAGTGGTACAAGGCGATGGAGGTGTTGGTACTATCGTTAAGCTCACTTTTCCTCCTGGTAATAATTCTATATCAATTTCCAATTAATCAGATATTATTTACGGTTCATACTTTACTTTCTTTCCCTAATTTTATTTTATGGAGCTATTATTTGATTTCTTATAAGTTTTAATATCTATTAAATTTTTACATGTTTTGGGTTGAATCTGTTTTTTGAGGAAATTTAACAACTTCCCCAGTGAAAATTGTTCTTTGAAGAAACATTTACTAGTTTGCTATAACTGGAATCTGCATTAATTGTATCATTCATTTGCAACTCATTTGTTAAGTTAACGCACTAATTCAATAATCCTGTTAGGAACGCCTGGAAGTGGTTACCTGAAGGAAATATTTACAAAAATGGATGATGATAAACGTGTGAAGGAAACAGAAGTGATTGAAGGAGGTTTCAAAGATCATGGCTTTGATCTTTATCGTGTTCGCTTGGAGATTATTGAGAAGGATCTTGAATCAACTATTATCAGATCCACAGTAGAGTATGAGATGGATGACACCAAAGCTGAACTTGCTTCTTCTGTCTCTACCAAGCCATTTGAGATGATGGCAGAAACAATAGAGAAGTATCTTATTGACAAGAAATCCACCATCTAGAGTTAGTCTATTATATATTTTACTGCTCATGTATTGTCTCTGTTGCCCATAATAAACTAAACACATCAAAGTAATAAAGAAATAAGTCATTAAGCTAGTAGTTGGTAGTTCAATGATCGTTTATGTACAAGTAAGACTTGAAATTCTAAAAAGCATATTTCCCGTTAGAACTGTTAGAACTGAGAAATGAAGAGTTTGGATTTGCTATATAGAACTTCAAGGCATATTCGGTATATGCAATTTATAATTATTGGTTTGCTTCTGGCGCAGTTGTTCTATTACCTAGTTTTATCAGGAAAGAACCTCCATATTGTTTCTATATTTTGATCTATATGCAGGAATTAACTTTGGGCTTTGGCATAATAAAAATTAAGGAATTTTTTTCAAAAATAAAAAATAAAAAATATTTCATTTTTATTATTAAAAAGAAAATTTTTTAAAAATACTACATACTTAAAAATATTTTTTCAAAAATACTACATATATTAAACATATATAAAAAATATACTACACATATATACACATATATAAAAAAAATAGTATAAAAAAAAAAACAATCGTAGAATAAAAAAAAAAAGTCAAAAAAATAGTAAATTTGTGTAATATTCCCAAAAATTAAAGCTGGCAATGCTCAGTGCGACCCGTTAACACGACATATAATTAACAGGTCAATGTTGAATATAGATGGATTTGGACACAAGGTATTGACTCTTGAGATTGTTAGAAACTATGCATACTCTAGCAACTCGCAGAAAGAAGTGTTGCAAACCCTAACATAAGAATAAATCTAAGGAAAACAAAGGGAAAATTTGTGGGGAGCTGAGGGTATTGAGATTAAGCAAGACCAACAGCTATAGGACATTTTCAATATCAAATTTGAAGCTAATAAATAACAATAGCAGGGATAAGCTCTTAGATTCAACTACACTTCCCATCTCGAACCAGAAGAAATGCATGCAAGCAGGAAACACTGCAACTTCTTTAAGAAGCACACAACCCTCCAGCTTCAAGATGGATAGAATATGTCACTAATCAACAGTCATGGCTTCTGAGCCACCACTTGCATCCTCCATCCCATTTTTCAACTCTTCAGTTGCCATTCTCATCTCCTCAATCAAATTCTTCTGATCCTCCTCTATTGCGTTTTGCAACTCATCAACCTGCAAAAATGTTGAATACAATCATGAAGGGGAAAAGGAAAGTGAGCTAATCATATATATATTAATTAAACCTATAATACAAAGTCGCTTAGGAAGTCCAGATATAGCATTCTACAACTTCAGCTGCAATGTTTATAGTTAATAGAAGTACAAATAGAAAGATAACAGCTTATTTAAATAAGCATAAAGGCAAGATTCATGGATTGACACCTGAAAGATCAATTAATATGAAGTATGGGTAAACTATTAACACTTTTTTTAATTAAATACAAATTCATGCAAGACATGCTATTCACAAATTGGATTAAAAGTTAGCTTAGAAAAAAAAATAAAAAAATCTAGCCTTTGTAACCAAAAGATCGAATGAAATAGAAAACAAAGGGGTAATCTATTACATTCCACCCGCTTCTAACCTCTTTAATACATTAATTCAAGTCATGCCGTTTTATATCAATGGTTCAAAAAGTAACATGCACATGTAAAAACATTCCATTAAGAATCCAGATAAAACTCCAAGCAATGATTTATGCTTGACTCAATTACTGCAGTGACATTAGAGCCCTCTAAAATTCAGATTCTAGCAGGTATCTCTTAATTATATAACAAATCTTCATTTTTCCAGCACAAGTCCAAGGCGCGAAGGAAAAAACAAGAAAGAAGTATGGCCATAAAAAAGGTGAAAAACAAAATTAAAAAAAACTAAGAACTGGGTATAAGGATCAAAATGCAAAGAAGTGATACAAGAATAAGGAGTCATGAATCAAGAAACTACTAAACCTTATGACAAAGTAGAACAACTAAAAACGACTGGAGAATAGATTAACTAACATGAAGTGATAAGGTATCTCGACCGGCACTTCAATAAATAAGAGACAAACATTTAATCTATCATAATGACTAAAGGAATCATAAAGCCATTAAAACTATATAGAAACTGCAACATACCACATGCAACAAAAGAGCAAACTGTTTCTTGCGAAGCTCCAGCAACCGCGAACTAGCTGTATTCTCTGCCTCCAACGCAGCAATCTCTTTCTCTAGTTCCTGTATAATCTTCTGTGTTTCTGACCTAGGCGGCTGCATAGCAATCAATTTTCTAATTGCTTCACACTCCTCCTTATGCTGTCTTTCAATTTTACTCTCTTCAAGCTGCTTCTTTAAATCCTCAATATCAGACTCAGCCTGTAAGATCTGCGTATTTATTTCATCCATCAACTCGTTAAAATTCTCTTTCTCTCTCAAATTAGCATCAATAACAGCTCTACTCTTCAGCAATGGAATTTCAAAAGTAGAAAGTTCCTGCAACAAGGCTTTAGAAAGCCTAACACAGTCATTAAAATTATCATCATCTTTCTCAACTTCAACAACAAATGAGGTGAACTTCTTCTGAAGCTTCTTCAATGGTGGTTCACCCCTTGTAGTGGTGGTGCGGGTAAGAAGCCTATGCTTTATTACTATGTCATCTTCAAGCGGACCAAATGCATAATTTGCTGCTACTGTTTCTCCTCTACCAGAAACTTTCCTCCCTTTCAACATCTAATTTGGCTTCACTCTCGCTGCTATCTAAAAAAGATCCGAACCCAAACAAAATTATAATCTTTCAACAACAGAAGCGTTAAATTTCAAGACAATTTCGCAAGAAAAATTCAGAAAAAACGCAAAGTTAAATAATTTCGCATCTTTTTTTTTTCTTTAACCAACCAAATCTAACACAAAGCTTCGATTTCACAATAAAGAATTTTGGAGAAAGAGAGATGTTACCGTTGCAAGAGAAGAATACGAAACCCTAACCCGTATGCTTCTGAGTTCACTCCGAATCAACTCGGACTAATCCTTCGATGCTCGAGATCCAGAGAGAGAGAGAGAGGGAGAGTGTGTGAGCCCTAACGTAACATGTTTTAACATTCTTGTCCGTAATTGGGCTGTTATAGTCCAGTTAGATCCAAATATTGGACCTACTGGGCCTGACTCCAAATATTGAGCCTTTTCAAGATGAAAATGTCAAAATATTGGGGAAACAAATTAAAAAAAAAATGTAAAAATGTTTTAAAAATTAGGAAAAAAAAAAAACAAACAACAATAATTTTTTATAGTGATTTGAAATTCCAATATTATTCTCTGGTGTGTTTATGAACTATTTTTATTAAGATAATAAATCTCAACATTTTCATCATGATATCAAAATAAAAAATACGATTTAAATCATAATTCGGGTTAAGATTTTAATTTTTTTTTTTAAATTTTTGATATATTTTAGATTTAATTTAATTTTAATTTTTGCCCCAAATTAAATTTTTTTCAGTTATTTTTTGTCTGCTGATAGATTTTTAAATTTATTTTTTCATTCATATTATATTTTTAATTTTACTCCGTAATAAATTTTATTTAATTATTTTTTATTTAGAGATGAGTTTTTAAATTTATTTTTTTTGTTTGTATTGAGTTTTTAGTTATTATTTAATTTTTATTATAAATTTATAAATCTCACTAAATTTAATACAAAATTATTTTCATCCAATTATCATTTGATATAAAATATTAAAATAATAAATCCTAACATATTTCTAACAATTTTCAGTGATTATCATATCATAAAATATTTGAAACTTAAATTTAAATACACAATAACTTTAAATCATCATTTATTCAAATGATTCCAAAGTTTCAAAGTAATTACTCTGATTAGATTTAGATATAATGATGTATTTTCATATTCTGAATTGTTTTTTATATTGCCATGTTTAATTACTTTGTAATTGAAATTATACTAATAGTAGATACAAATCTACCACATCTTGAACTTCATCAGTCAAATTATCCAAGACTCACCATCACACATTTTTCCCACAATTTATGCCACTAAAATTATATATCTAAACATCAATTCATATATATACAATATATCATATCCAAAAAAGAAAATTAACAAGCCTGGGATGAAATAAATTAACTTCTATCTTCTCTCAATGTCTTATTATAGTTAATGCAAACTAATTACATTAAAGTCCAACAAGATCGAATTACGAAATTAAATAAGGCTGGGAGAAAGGACTCCTTGCCCTTTGCACCATAGAAGCAGGATCAGTTTTTACTTCACCGAGGTCCAGTTCCAAAATCTTCATTGCGAGCTGAACCAGCCTCAATAATACCCTTGTCTTTCTCTTGGTAAAACCCTGAATCTAATGGGTTCGTCACTATATTAACTAACTAGTGCCTGTGCAAATACATTCACCAGAGCATCTCTACCCACATTGCCATTTGGTGGTGTCAATTTTACAGCCTTAAATGGCAACGCACAGCCCTTCAGACATTTATTTTCTGGGTTCCCCACTACACTATATGGTTGGTATTCTATAATTCATTTCCAAACAACAAAAGAAATGTGTTAGGTAGCTTTCATTTGGTAATCCGTTTTGAGAAATTTTAAAATCAATTACAAATGCATTAACTATTGAATGATAATTGTAAGCGACTCAGAATTAATTCTTTTTTTTTAATGTTAAAAAAATATTAAAATAATAATTATATTAAATATTATAATATAATATGAATAAATTTAAAAATTAAACATGCAATACTAACACTTTAATTTTAATTTTTTTAGAAAATAATACTCAAATTCAATTTGAAAATTTATGGTATATTGAATGAATTGGGACTCAATATATCATATAAAATTTTCTATTTTTTTAGTACCAAATAATTATTGAGATAATATAATATTTTAAATTACTTTTACGATACATTTGGATACATAAATTTGAATTTAAAATTTTAATTCTCATATATGGATAGTGTAAAAAATTTGAAATTTGAAATTTGAAATTTAAAAAAAATATATAAATTTTAAGTTAAAGGTGAATATAATAGATTTAAAATAATTAGGTATAAAAAAATATTTAAAATATTTAATTTTTAAAATGTTAAATTTTATTGACTATTTAAATCAAATTTAAATTTATTTAATTTTAATTACCTAAATAATAGATTTAGCTCAAATTTAAATTCATGGTTGAAATTATTATTATCCAAAGTGAATATTAATTTATTTGTAATTATATTACAGTACAAATCTACATATCTATCATATCCTTAAAATTCATCTCTCAAATTATATATCCATGACTCCATGACATTTCTCGAACAAATTATGCCAATATAATTACCCAAAAAATACACATAACATCAATATAAAATATGTTCGTCCAGAAAAAGAAAATAGAAGCCAGGGAATTAAGAAATTAGCATCTTCTCTCTTTTGTTCATTAATGCACGTACATTAATTACATTAGAGTCCAGCAAGAGTTAGTTTTAGGATTCCATATAGCTGGGAGCAAGAACTTCTTGCCTCTTGATCCATGGGCATTAAAACCACCGCCAGTAGCCGGATCGATTCTTACTTTTCCGGCATAGCCAGCAATTGCTCCGGTTCCAAAAACACCATGGCAAGCTGAACCGGACTCAATATTACCCTTATGGTGCTCTTCGTAAAAGCCTGTATCCATTGGGTTGGTCACTAGATTAACTAGTCCTTCTGCAAAGGCAATTGCCATAGCATCTGCACCAACATTCCCATTTGGTGGGTTCAATGTTACGCCTATTGGTCCAGTGTCTGCCTTGTGGAATGGCCATGCACATGATCCAGGACATTCATTTTCCGGATTTCCTACTATAAGGTATGGTTGCTTTTCTACAAATTCATTTCAAAAGAAAATTTCAAAGGATTTTGTTGATTAGTACTCTAAAAGCGTTGATTAAAAAGTAATTAAATCATACAATGCATTCTCAGTTATATAAATATAAAATTTACTTTCAATCATTACAGGTGAGTTATATATATTTATGAATGTAAAATAAACTATATTTTAAAAGATATAATGTACAATGAATACTTTTCTAATTTATCAACACATATGGGAAAATTTTCCAAGAAAAAAAAAAAGCGAAGTAACTATTCTAACTTACGTACCTTAGAGTCCATGTAGTGAGCATTTTCCCTCGCAAAGTCCTTGCATAGTGATATCCTTGGCAGTAAAAATAACTTGATAGGAATTTGGGTTTTCTGTGGTGGACTTTTGAATTAGAAGCTTGATAAAATCCATAGTAAGAACTTTTCCAACCGAATAAGAACTTTTCCAACCGAATAACTTGCATCGGTCATTTGCTTGGCTACCTTAACATTGATTGGGGCATTCCCTTTACCTGCAACCTCTTGAAAGCTCTCAACAACGTTCCACCATTGTGACACCTGAGGTTGTAAATTGGTATCTGCATTATAGTTTAATGATTTAACTAATGCTCTTAGAATATTCTTTTGGACACGACCAAACTGACCATACCATATAAAAACTAGGTTTAGGTCTCCAGACAAGACAGCGCCATCGTGGTATGTTATCTTCATAATGATTTAGGAAAGAAAATGAAGTCATTGTCAAAATTTTGTTATTTTGAATAAGTAGAGAATTAGCAAAATTTATAGGTATAGCTTTGAGTTTTTACATGGGTATGAATTAATGGACAAAATTAGAGTTAGCAGTCTAGAGGATTCAATGGCTAAATTGGTGGTAAATCACACTCCATTGACTAGTTTAATTGTGAAACAAGAGGAAGCTAAATCTAGTGAACACAATAACATATTTTTCTAATAGGTTTAAATGCTCAAATATTTTGTTTTATTACATGGTTATATTTATATATATTCAGCTAATAATTCAATAATTAATTACTGGCTAATCGTTGAATAGTATTAATTAGTCACATTTTCGTTGAATAGTATTAATTAGTTGCTTGGTTGGTAAAATGCTCTCTAAACAATACTGAAAGCTAATCCCATGTACCATTCAATTTCTTGAAATTGACTCCCATATCACTAACAATGACAAAATTAACTTGAATCTGAAATCACAACCTTAATTTTCCCAATACAATTTTTGGATGATACTAAAATCACAAGTGTTTATAAAGCAGTACATGTGTAGCAATTTCCTTCAAAAGAGGATCTCACAGAGAAGAAGGCTAATTCATTTGTTGACTTTTGATGAAATCCATAAACTAAACCAAGGGTTAGGACTACCATTATACATATGATGATGTGAAGAAAATAAACTACAAGTAAATATCAATATTATCAAGGCGACTAATATAGAAAAAGGTGAGTTTGTGAAAACAAATAGAGAAAAACAGTGCTAGTACAGGGGTACAAGACTTGGTAACACTTTCTTCTGAATTCCTGAATTTCAGCCAATGAAATAAGCATATCACACACATTCATAACTAGTACATTCAGTTGTGAGGTTTCTCTTATTTTGAATTGATATAAGAGATCGAGTTTCTCTACATTTGGGCCACTTTGGCTTATCTTCATTCTTACATAGTCTTGCAGCTACGGACTTGAGACCACTCCTCATGTAACTCACTGCAGCTGTCACGAGCTCTCTGGAGAAATCAAACAGCAATCTTCAGTATGATAATTCTAGAAATAATTTTTAGCTGCAACAAACAGAACAAGCAAAAGGGTATTCCACAAAGAAGAAATAACGACAGTTACATCATTCTCCCAAGAATAGCCAACGGTAAGGACCTAGGATCTTCATAAAGGAGGTCTTAGGTTTGAATTCCACTGCATAAAGTGCGAGGGATTATGGGAAGAGAAGTATCCCTCAGTGGCGAAGCTAATTTATTGTCAAAAAAAAAAAAAAGGCCATATAATGGAAAAGTGACATAACAGCACAAGGATAAGAAGGACAAGCCCTGGTATCCGTGTGCATGTGATGAAATAGTAGTCGTAATATTTAGGAGAAAGCTCTACATACCAGATTTAATTAACAAGCCAAAGGATGTCTGTATGCAGCCATAGAACATAGCAGGTTAAACCAAAAATAAAGGTTCAAAGTCATTCAACAAATCAAGCCTTTGAAATTAAGGCTTCCTTGCATGTTGGAGAACAAAGTTCCAACCTCCAAATCAAATCGAACATAACAATTAACGGCTTTTAAATACTTAACCATCACCAAATATGCACAAGTATTTTCAGTTAAATGCTTAGTTTCAAGTTTTAACTTACACCAGGTATACACCAAAAGGCCAATTAACAAGTACCAAAAAGATCCAACAGTTTTTACCTTTTTAAACCAGTCAGAAATATAAACCTGGCCACACCCAAAAAGGAGAAGGGGAAAAAGAGAGATATATGAGCTAACACACGCATAGAAGTAGGACCAATAAGGCACATGCACACACGCACATAGTAGTAGCTAAAGGTATTTTTAACTATGTCTGCAGAGTCATTTAGACTGAACAAATTCTGCAGAAATATGTATAAATTTCACTCATTGTTCATATTAAAAAACATATGCAATATATAACAGAAAACATTTAAGATAAAACTCTTCCACTTACAATGGAGAGCAAGGAGAACGACCGCCATTTACATAGTACACAAACAAGTACGAGTCATAATGCTGGCCATTGATTAGATAAAAACCTTGCAACCTTCGTATACACCTGAATGCCATTTTTTTGTATAAATGAATGGCAGGATTATTGTAAGAAATCACATGCAAGTAAACAGCACGGCATGTTGGAATACTTGAAGCATATTTGATAACCTCACGAATAAGAGCAGTTGCTGCAAATGAAACCAAATAACTAATCATAGAGGACGAGAAGTTTAAAGTTACATTTCAAACAAGAAAGTTCCCTCGAGTACACAAACAGAGAGAAAAAGAGAGATTTCCTACCTATCCCAAGATTTCTGTAAGTTTCTACCACTCCAAGCGTCAGAATGTACACTAGCTTTTGTTCTGGTTTCGAGGGGTCATACCTGAGTAAATCTCCTATCTGCAGGCAGACATTGGTTGACATGAGTTATAAGAAACAAGAATCAAAAACTATCAGAACAAATTACATTTTGGATAAAAGTATCTCATACACATGGATGATGAAAAAATAAAAAAATAAACTTGAATGAAGAATATTTTTAAGCACTCTACAAATCATTCATGTGGCTTGCAATTAAAATGTTAAGAACAACTATAATTTAATTCCAATCAAGAGAGAACATTAAAATACTATGAATATTTGAGTGGTGAGAATATCTCCAAGTCATCATCATAGTATATAACACAACATATAAGTTCAAATTATGCAGTCATAACTAGCTCAACTCTCCTAGCGAATGTTTTGTGTTAGGTAGTGCATTACATAAACATGGGCAAATAGTAAAGCAATCAACACCTATGCTTTGCAATCCCATAACTCAAATATGAGGTTCAGATACAAGCCAAACCCTAAAAAATGGAGAAGACCCACCTCACTTTCTTTTGCCAGCACAATTCTTGCAGTAACAAATCCAATAAGCTCATCGCTGTGACCATTAGGTCGAGCACGATCAACAGCTGCCCAGGACACAATGTCACATGCATTGACAACATTTTGGAAAAACTCTGACTCATACCTGCAAAGATGAATGCATTTTTCATTAAAAAACAACTAAATATTTGAAGATCATGACCTGCAACAAAGAAAGAAAGAGATAACGAAAGGGAAAAAACATTTTAATCATCCACCTGATAGGAAATACATCGGCATGGAGTCGCTCTAAAATCTCCAAATCAGAAGGTCGTATGGGCCTGAAGCATATAGTTGGACGGTGGGAGATTTTAGGGTTTACCATTTATGTTTTTGCTATCAATCCCCAGCAAAGATACGGTAAATTTGGAAGTAATGTTCATGAAAATTTTCCATTTATGCCACATGAGTCACCATCTCCATGCAGCAGTTTCTGGAAACTGAGAAAATCATGTCTCTCTTACAGTAGGAAAATACCATGTGTGCAAAAACAGACATGCACAGTCACAGAAATATAGACAAGAAGTAAAATAGTATCTGGAAATGCCAAATTGGAAAGTAGAACAAGCAATGGCTAAAAATAGCTTTAGACGATTGGAAAACCTCATTAAACAGTGCCCTGCTCCTGTTCCCAATAATGTGGCCAGCATTGTATAACATTTAATGATTCTAATTGATAGACTTCAGTGACTACATTCATTCAAGTATGATGCATCTACTGATCCTAGTCCCACAAATTACTGGCCAGACATGTCTCATATCAAATACAAATTCATAGGCAGTGGTAGGGGGGAGGAGGAAAGGGAATACCATCATTTATCATTCATTTTCTAAAAGAAATCATACAAAGAAATTTTCATGAGAATATTATCAGCAAACATGATCATTAAGCATTCTAAGTTCAATTCTTCTCTCTAGTATTCTGAGCTGCTAAACAATAAATAATTTCTTTCATCAATTTGTAGCAAACATGGAACAAGTTGCAAAATATCAATGAAGAACTATCATATAAATAACATGCACTCCTTTAAAAGACTTTTCTCTCATATGTAAACCACATGGAAGCCAACAGCAAGATTATGGTTTGCCATTCCACAGACTAATTACTGCATTTCCAAGTTCAAATACAGAAGTTAGAGTGAGTGACACTCTTTACTTCAAAATGTTACCTTGGCTGACTGCTAACTCCTCCCTATGACAATTAATGAGGCACAAAATATCACCAGTAAAGGTTCTTCACATATGATCTGCAAGAGTCAACCAACCAAATCAATTAATCCACATTTTTCACCAGAGGATTTTAAAGTACTATTAGATGGCAATGCAATATGAGAAGATTCTAATAGCTAAAGAGTCAAAAATAAACTTAACTAACTCTATGGTCCAAACTGAAACAACAATAGCCACTAAATAGGAAGCGATATTACTGAGAAGATATAATCAAGGTAAAGATCAATGTTGGAGTACAGCTATAGTTCACTGTTTCCATTAATACGATCATACATGGTGAAACATAAATTTTATACTGCATCATATATATTACAATATAAAGCAAAAAAAAAAAAACTCATATTCCATCAACTTAATAGGATATGCATCCACATACTACTTGCTAACTTTGTCTTATCACATTAAAGGAAAGACCAAATCTAGAACCTGCATCACTGCAAGAATATAGGCTTATTAAGCTTATTGTATGTGCAAGTGTGCTGGATAAAGGAACCAGTAGTTTAATTGGAGAGAGAATTTCCCTTTTTTATAATCTGTTAGGATCGTGGAACAAAAATGATAAACAAGAATCCCTAATATCACTGATCATGCACCAAAGTTTAAACAAATCTAAACTATTTAATACAATTGAATCATCTCAGATTCCAGTGACAAGAATCCAGAAAGTCCTATTTCTATTTTAAATTTGATAAAGCCATGAATTTCTTGTTTCCTATTAATTTGCTTGCCCTTCTTGTCTCCAACTACCAAAAGTAGTGTAGCCAAACTTTGCTCCACCACTCATCATTTTCCATTTCTAATGGGGTACCGATTTTCCTTCGTCAAAATCAATCCTAGACCATGGATTAGATTAAAAAATGATCCATTTATAACCACAAACTAAAATTATAAAAGAAGCAGCAGTGAGCAGATATTCAACTACGTAGGTACAGTTTACTGAAACCACTAACATCAAAACAATTCTTCTGTTTCATAAATATGCATTTGACCATATGGAAAAAAAATACTACAAGAAAATGAAGACATAAATATGAAAATGGTAAAAATGGACTACGGTTTATATTTCAAGTTCAAGAAATGATGTATTGTCAAGAATCAAGAACAAAATGTTGAACATGTCAAAATTAAAGGTAAAAACTTGTTAAAGTTATCATATACCATGTAATCAATGTGATAAAAGCAACCAAACAAAGAAAACCAACAAATATCAGCTACATAACAGAAGTTATCAATAATCATCCAACTGGTCAAATAATTGTGAGAACACAGAAGTCCTAACTAAAAAGTATGAATAATTTATAACATCTAAAAATACAGTCAATATGAAAAGCAATAAACCACTGTCTAAAAATAGAGCCAGAAAGTACTATAAATCATCCAACCCAGTTTTATAAATTATGTACAATTCAAGCAATACCTATTCTCTCAAAAGTATCAATCTTTCAGAATAAGTTCAACCCAAACCGTAATAATTTCCAGTTCTCGAAAAAAAAAATCTTGAACTCGCATAAAAGAAAACTATGAATGAATTCCAATGAGACAAAAGCTTCCTAAACATTTCACAGCACACATCAAGAAACAAAATCCATCAATACACAGTAATACAACAGATATATCCGTTAGATAGCTAAATTAGAGAAATTTAATACCGAAAATTGAAAATTTTGAAAGACAATTTAAAAATAAAGAAAGAGATCTGAGGGGGAAACTGACCTCATTCAATGGTTTTGGAGGGAAGAATCTAGAGAGACGGAAAGAATACGGAAAAGGGGGAATTGTTTATGGGATTTTAATTTTCTTTTTTATGGATTTTGGAAGGAATCAAATGCCTTGCTCTGCTTTTCTGGAAAAACTGGCCTCTCAAATCTGGTTTGAGACAAGGAAGGATCTTTTTGTAAGGGTTTTTTTTTTTTTTTTTTTTTTTTTGAGGAGAGGCAGACTTGACCTTCTGTTGATTTTTCTCATGGTTATTTTATTTTTATTTTTATTTTTTTGAATTTTACAGAAATATAAAATGCGAGTAGGCGAAAGTATTCGTTTAGTTTGGTTTATTCAATTAAATTAGAACTATCTTCAATCATTAAACAAAATTATTAGGAAAACCATATTAATTCAATCAGTTTATTTGGTTTTGAGCTCTAAAAGCCAAATTATTTGCAGATTTATTAATAAACCAAGTTAAATTAAATTAATCAAAACTTCAATCTAATCAATCAGAAGTGTATCAATTGGTATCAGTTTTTCTCATTCACAGATTCAAAAAGCATGATAACCAAGTTTCGAAGCATCAAAGTGGCTGTAGTTTAGTGGTGAGAATTCTACGTTGTGGCCGTAGAGACCTGGGCTCGAATCCCAGCAGCCACAAAGAATACTTTTATAATTTTTTCTTTTATTCATAAAAAATATAAACTTTATAATTTTTTCCTTTTATTATTTCTTTTATCATTAACTTTATAATTTTTTTTTCTTTCATTATTTTATAAAGAGTACCTCCCACAGTAAAGACAAAAGAAAACAAAAAAGAAAGATACCCTTAAATTTTATCATTTACATATATCCAGACATTTTTGTAGCCTTTGGTACTCAAAGTACAGCACCAGTCATAAATCGATGGTTGAGTACTGCATCTGCAATTGGTCGTTTCCGGAAATCGGGATTTAGCATAGCCTACAAAGAAACATAAAAATTATGAAAAATTTTAATTCGTGACAAACAGGGAAGAAAATATCTCAGAATATTAATGAGTGGAGATAAACAAGGAGTTCCAAGTATCATATGTACAGAGTTCAACACATGCATTGCAATACTGAGAAGAATCCTAATCAATCATTAAGTTATGTCAACCTGAAGTAATTGCCAACCGGCCCCATCACCAAGATCCAGAAACTTGACAGCTTCTTCCAGGCGATCATCTGCTAAACAATACCTACATCATGTAAAGAAAGCAGGCGAAAAAACATAAGAAGTTGAGGATATAACAATATCAACACCACAAGCAGGGGCGGAACTAGAACTTTAAGTTTGGGAGGCCAAACTGAAAAGCACTATACCCTAGTATATCAAACTGTAATTTCACATATACATGTATGTTTCATGCTCACATGAACATAGTGCTAGATCATTTATCTTTAAAAGAAAAAAAAAATCGAGTACCATTAATTTGATGACAATAGCCCATTTAGTATATATTCTGGGAGGGGCACAATTGTCAGACAAAAAAGAAAAGGTAATTTAGAAGAAGTGAAACAAAAATTGCAGTATATGGTGCGAATTTGCACCTGCAAAACTGTTTATTTTAGTTAAAACAACAACTTCATGTATGGGCTGGCAAAACAAGCGAACAAAATAAAAGAAAACAACAATTTGTTGCAGGGGGCTATTTTTATTGTTAAGGGGGGCTCATGCGAAAATTAAGGGGATATATGCATGGAGATTTTTTAGGTTTTGGGGGGGGGGGGGGGGGGGGGGGGGGGCCAAATCCACAATAAATTGGGACGCCCTAAACATGAAGACCAAGAAAGTAATATTAGATTTAAGAT
>CANXYC011097156.1:0-16575 GCA_948193065.1 Aleurites moluccanus | reverse complement strand
GCCTATTGGTTTGGATGCCATACGCCTACCAATTGAATGCCATTGTCGCTAGCGACGTTGGCATACCAATTGACCTACCATTTTCGGCCACCGAACCAACTTTTGTTTCATGCCTTTTCTTATTGCTATAACCTTTATTATTGATTGTATATTGCATATGGCATTGCCATTGAGTATATTGAATACTTTACTGATTGATATCAAACTGAATATTATTTGGATTGACTGATATCCGGATGCCATTGTTACTTATGGTATCTCTCGTTATTGACCCTGATATGGTTTGGCAGAACTACCGATTCGACAGGGTAGTGGGGAAATACTGTTGACCTTGTGCACATTGTATTACTGATACCCTAACTAGGAGGGATTATGGTCCTGGCCATAGGGCCTGATCAGCCTTATGCTCATTGATACTGGAGACCTACATGGTTCATATTGACTGACTGGAGATTGTATGATTTCTTTTCATACAGTCCATCCCATTATTTGTCTTTCCATATGTAACCTAGCCTATATGGTATTCTTTGGCTTTACAGTATCTTAACCTATATACTATATACTGTTATCTCATTGACTGATACCTTTATTTTATTGATCCCTATTATTTATTGTGATGCATGTAAATTCATTAAGTATCATCTATACTTACCGTTTATTTGTTTACCCATTTCAGGAGAAGAGTAGGTTGGAAAATCCAGTCTTCTGTCTTCAGTGAATTTCTACTATGGATTGATTATGTATATTTTTGATACATTCTGTATATTTATTTTAGTGTTCATTATCTAGCTGCTCCATGGGTATATATTGGGTTAGTTAGGGAATGAACATTGTATATGATGCTTTATGATATATTGAGTATATGATGATGCATGATATGATAATTTGAATGGTTACAGCCAATTGAGAATAATTACAGAATGCATGACAGGTTAACATAATGACTGGTAAATTAATTAATATGAATAATATGTATTGAGGTTTACAGAGGATGTATGTGATACTGGGTTTTATGGGTGCCGGTCGCCATTGGCATTTCCCGTGCCCTAGGACTGTCACGGTCCGAAAAACCGGGTCGTGACACCCTGCCTCAACAAAAGTGTCCCGAATAAAACCCTAACTCAACCTATCATACATTTTTTCAAGGTCAACTTTTATAGCCTTCCACCATTCCTTACCTTGCTTTCTTTTCATGGAGTTAATAATCCCTTGAGTAATTACCATATTATCCTTGATCTGCCTACCCTGGATAAAACTGCACTGAGTAGGAGCCACAAGTTTCCTTATTGTTCTTTAATGATCATGGGCTACAAGTAGGCTTAAGCTTCATAATGGAGAGTATAGGGCTCTTGTCATTCTTTATGTGGGTCGGCCTCCTATCATTAGTAGCAACTTGTCTTCTCTTTCTTTTATTTGGGCTGGCTACTTGCATCTTAGCATGTGTTTGTTGGCTTGCTTTACTAAAATGGCCTTTAGTCAATTTGGTTAGCAAGCTCCTAAATTTATATATTGCTCCATTTCTTCCCACCCGATGTGGGATTTTTGTTTCTTTTCCTTTCCTTAAGGCTACTCCTCAAATGCAACTAGGCTTGCCTTATAAGCCAGTTGTCATATGCAACATTAGTTGGCTAGACTTAGCTCTCTTTTGGGCCTAGTATTCCAGCAACATCCAAACTTTACCTCAATTTCAATGATTGTAGCTTGGCTCTTTTGGCTTTGTGGTCCATTTCGTCTCTTAATCCATGTTCTTTCATTCATCTCTCCACATCCATGTTCCTTCATTCATCTCTCCACATATGGGCCTCCAAGTCTCGGAGTTTTTTTTTTTCATCACGGGCTCTGATACAACTTTATGTGGGCTTTATAATTATGGCTCCTTTGGACAAAAGATGGTTTTGACTTTAGCCGTTCTAGCAATAACTTTAGTATTGATTTTATATGCAACATTGCATAAATTGATATGCCACAAATGGGTTAGATATTCTAGATGAGGAATCTTCGGAATCAAAACTAAAAGCGTGTCATTCAAACTATCCTCCAATTTACTAGAGTGAAAGAAAGTTGAGACCATTGAAATAATCAAATTGCTAGCAATATTCCATTAGCTTTGGTAAAAGAATAAGTTATTAATCGTCCAGGCCAGGAGCTTTAATCGTTCCCATATTAAAGACAATATTATACATCTTTTCCATTGTAACCTCATTTACCAAGTTGTTTACTTCATTAGCTTCTAAAAGAGAAAAACAACCACGAAAAGGAAAACTGATACTTTGAAGAATCTCCTGTATAAAGATTAGCATAGAACAAATAGCTATCCTTTTCAGCTCATTCGACTCCAAAATCTAAGTATATGAATCTCTTTTCAAAGTGCTAATCCTATTCTTCTTTGACAAATGGCAACCATGTTATGATAAAATGATTGTTTCTATCCCCTTTTGAATCTAATTAAGTTTAGACATTTGAAACTACAACAAATCCTTTTGAAAAAGAACAACTTCATATTCTTTTCAAAGTTGACTACATACACTGCTCAAGTCAAACACTCTATCTATTCCCTCAAGTGTAGCCATTAATTTTCTCTTATGGTGAAAAAATGTTGCAAAAAATTTCCTTATTCCAATCTTCACCTTCTCTGAAAAAATGTTGGCTCACCTGCACCAAGAGATCCTTACTGATCTAATTATACAAAATTGATTAAAATTATCATGGGTTAACCATGCCATTTGAAATTGGAATGGTCTTTTTATCTTTTAGAGGAGGAGATGCGCCAAGCACAGCAAGAGAGGACTGTGGTCAAACTTGATCCATTGAAGATGTTTAACAATTGCTTCTAGGAATTGTGTTACCCAAGAATCATTACAAACAACTCTATCTAACCATTCCTTAATTCAAACCCGTTGTCAGGTAAATTTTGGCCCCGAGAATCCAAGATCCAATAAACCACAATCATCAAGACACATTCTAAAGTCTATGCTCTTAGTTGTTCTATATGGAGCACCACCACTCTTCTCATTTAAGGTCAAGTACATATTAAAATCTCCCATTATAACCTAAGGTCAGACAATCGAAAACATGTAACCTATGAAGCCCATCCTATAGCTCAACTTGAACTCCCTCTATAGAACTACCATAAAATGTTTTACATAACCCAAATTCAAAATGGAACCCTCAGTTAAAGTGAACAAACTGATGGTTAGCTTTTATCATTGAATGTCACACCCCAACTCTAGTGGTGCGACGGTCTTAGGGTAAGGGTAGGCTTAAGGCCACTATAAACCTGTAGAACATACATATCCTGGATCTCATACACGACATATATCCATATCATATATAGTTATCATTATGAATATTCAATTCTATGAATCATATACTCATCATTCATGCATTTCCTTATATCATTATATGATTTCCTCTTGTTCCTTACCAATCAAAAGATACATCTCACATCAATAAGGAACAAGGGTAACTCACAATGTATCAATTCAGACATCTAAATAAAATCATCCTCAATATCTAACTAAGGAGCTCTAGAGTATACTCTTCATACATGTAAATGTCATAATACAAAATAATATATATATATATATATATATATCAAAAGAATTACATAGTCTTCTTAGAGGAATAAATCAAGAAGCTCTGTCTTCTATGTTAACTCCTTCTCAAGCTACACTATCACCTGAAATCCACAGAAGAGGAGTGAGCCTTCAACTCAGTAAGATATAAATTACACTAATTCTTACAAGTATCACGAAGATATAGAGGATAAGTATGAACTTGAACATTTATTCAATATACTTTTGGAATATCATAAGGAATGAGATTATCATAATCATAGCACAAAGAATCATAACGTGAACGATCATAGTTTCTTTAACATGTGAATGCCTACAAAGAATGGCACTATAAATTATATCATGAAATAGAACTCAAAATAAATCATAGCATAACGTATCAGTGCACCTTGTCACCTCAACATCTCCATGTCCTTGTGCAGGGCACATGCCTAGTGTTTCTGGTCCCCAACTAGGAGGGACACTGATAAAAACTCTGTCAGTTGGGTTCTCGATGTGCACATTGGACTAATGAACTAACTCTCATTGGAAGAAGCGTTCTATTTGCATGTGGGTCATGAATTATATAACTTGGACATATTATCAAGAAACATGGTGGTCACAAGACCATCATCACATATTTACATTTAGTTATTCCATCACAAAAATAAGTATATAATGATCTTGGTCCAAGAAAACAACAACTAAGTCATTCATGCAATTGGCTTATTTAGAAGGGTTTCAACAATTCATAGTTTATAAATTTCGAATTTATAGGTTTAGGATCATCAATAATGAATTCAAGAAAGATTTCATAAAGTAAGAAAAGAGTAGGATGCACAATTAATGGATAGCAAC
Organism: Aleurites moluccanus; assembly: GCA_948193065.1. NCBI lineage: Eukaryota > Viridiplantae > Streptophyta > Magnoliopsida > Malpighiales > Euphorbiaceae > Aleurites > Aleurites moluccanus. The sequence goes on along the minus strand of CANXYC011097156.1, from coordinate 12,163 downwards.
AGACATTAACATAGTTCATACTTACCTCAAAGAAATTTATCCTTGTATTTCCCTCAATTACTTGTACATTCAATAATCTTCTCTATTCCTTGAATTCTCCTCTCCTATGTCAAATCTCCAAATACTCATAATTAGGGTTCATGTCCAAAAATATTCATACATGGTAAATTCTTATGATTCTAATCATCTTTTAGAATCTTAATATGTTTTCTAGCATCAATTTAATCACTTATTAAAGAAATGTGAAAGTTTGGGATGAATAGCTACTATTCACCCAAAACCCTAAATCCATATATATATCTTGCTATAATCCATAATAAATGCTAATTGATGCTCTTAAACATCTATTCATAACTCATAATTATATATTCTGACTATGTATTAACTTATTTTAAACTTAGATTGGATTTTGGAATAAATACCTTAAAACCCTATAATGGAGATTCTTGAGAAATTTGAAATCTTGATGTTCTTGAAGGTTTGATTCTTGATTCTTATATTAATGGAGATAAAATAAGTGCTTGAGAAGAGAATTTAATGAATTCATAGGTGGGTGAGGTGTATTTATGAAGAAAGAGAGGAAGAAGAACGAAATAAATAAAGTTTGAAAATGAAGGAAAAGGGTCGGATATTTATAGGCCTGACACTTTTACACCCATAAATAGGTTTCACGGTCGTGAAAGCCACTATTTACATTGGGTTCGAAACAATTTTTTACGACCGTAAAGGGATGTTTTACTCCCGTGAAGACAAAGCTGAAGAATTGGCCAATTTACACAGAAAGTATTTTCACGATGGTGAAAGATCTTTCATGCCCATGAAAAGGTTTTTACTCCCTTGAAAACTTTCTTCAAGGTGGTAAAACATTTTCAAGGTGGTGAATTATTTTCAAGGAGGTGAAGAATTCTCATATTTTCTCCATTCTAACTTATCCAAACTCAACCAACTTATACATAAATATGTAAAACACCTCAAAATCAATCATAACTCATCATGTCTCAACATATAATCATTCTAGAAGTAATCTATACTTAATATAACATTCAAAATCATCTACCATGCACATATAACATACATATGCTAACATTACATTAGACAAACAACAAACACATATCTACTCTAACAATCTAAGTACTGGTTATTACATTCTCCCCGCCTTCAGAAAATTCATCCTCGAATTTTTAAGACTTACCTTGCTATTGGAATAGATAAGGGTACTTGTCCTGCATGCTCTGTTCGCTTTCTCAAGTGCACTCTTCCATTGCTTGATTCCTCTATAGGATCTTAACCATTGCTATAACCTTGTTTCGTAGTCTCTTGATCATTCAGTCCACAATAGTGACTGAAATCTCTTCATACATCAAGTCTTGTTAAAGGTCCACTGCAGAAACTTATGGCACATGAGAAGGATCAACGACATATTTCCGAAGCATCGATACATGGAATACCGGATGCACTCTATCCATATTAGGTGGCAAAGTTAGCTTGTAAGAGACCTCTCTAATCTTGCTCAGAATCTCAAAGGGTCCGATAAATAGTGGAGATAACTTGCCTCTCTTGCCAAACCGTGAAACTTCTTTCATTGGTGATATCTTTAAGAATACTAGATCTCTAATGGAAAACTAAAGGTCTTTTCTCTTTGGATCGGCATATCTCTTTTGGCGACTGAAAATTATCCTTAATCTCTCTCAGATCAGTGGCATCTTCTCTGACGTATATCTTATCAATTCTGGTCCTTCGATATGTTTTCTCCAACCTCATCCTAACACAAAGGAGATTTTTATTTTCTGCCATACAAATCTTCATAAGGAGACATCTGGATCGTTGAATGGTAGCTATTGTTGTAGGCAAATTCTATCAACGACAAGTGAGTATCCCAATTTCCTCCAAAGTCTATAATGCACATCCTCAGCATATCTTCTAGAGTTTGGATGGTCCTCTCTGATTGCCCATCCGTCTGTGGTTGAAATGCTGTGCTAAAATCAAGTTGTGTTCCCAAGCACTCTTGCAATTTCTACCAAAATCTTGAGGTAAACTGAGTACCTCTATTTAAAATGATCAAAACTGAAACTCCATGAAGCCTGACAATCTCCTTAACATATATTTATGCATACTAAGAAGCCGTATAAGTCGTTTTGACAGGCAAGAAGTGAGCTGACTTGGTTAATCTATCAATAATAACCCATATCGAATCATGGCCTCTTGAAGTCCTTGGCAGACCAACCACAAAATCTATAGTCGCTCTCTCCCATTTCCATTCGGGCAATGGCAACTGCTGAAGTAGTTTTGAAGGCTTCTGATACTCGAACTTAACTTACTGACAAGTTAGACATTTAGCTACATATTTTGCGATATCTCTTTTCATTCCACTCCACCAATAAGAACTCTTGATGTCATGGTACATCTTTGTTGCACCTGGATGCACACTATAGATGGAATGATGAGATTCCTTGAGAATCATATCTCTCAATCCATCCACAACTGGAACACATAATCTATTGCCCAATCTTAGTACACTATGGCAAAGTCTGAAGCTCTCTTTGTTCCTACATCATTCCTTAGCTTTACCAACTGAGGATCCTTATCTTGCACTTCTCTTATCTGATCAATAAGTACTGGTTTAACTTGAAAATGAGCCAAAAGCACACCAATATCTGACAAATCCAATCTAATCCCCATATTATGTAAACTCTGCACTTCTCTCACTAGAAATCTCCTACTAACTTAGACATGGGCTAAACTTCCCAAAGATTTTCTACTCAGAGCATCCGCAATCACATTAGCCCTTCCTGGATGGTACAAAATTTCACAATCTTAATCTTTTAATAATTCCATCCAGCTCCTCTGCTAAAGATTGAGATCCTTCTGCTGGAAGATATACTTTAATCTCTTATAATTTGTGAAGATTTCACACTTCTCTCCATACAGGTAGTGTCTCCATATCTTCAATGTGAATACAACTACAGCCATCTCAAGATCATGCGTAGGGTAATTCACCTCATGCTTCCTCAACTGTCTAGAAGCATAGACTATCACTCTACCATGCAGCATAAGTACATATCCAAGTCCAACTCTCGATGCATCATAATACACTGCATATCCTCCTTCTCCTGATGGCAAAGCCAAAACAAGTGTCGTGGTAAGACAAGTCTTTAATTTGTGGAAACTCCCTTCGCAAGCATCCGTCCATTAGAATTTCACTTGCTTCTAAGTAAACTTGGTCAAAAGTGCTGCAGTCTTAGAAAAATCTTATACAAACCTCCTATAATACCCTGCCAAACCCAAGAAACTTCTAACTTTAAAAATATTTATAGGTATAGGCCAATTAAGGATCGCATCCACTTTCTTCGGATTAACTTTAAATCCTTCCTTACTTACCACATGCCCAAGAAAATAAACACTATCAAGCCAAAACTTGCACTTGGAGAACTTAGCAAACAACTAATGCTTCCTCAAGGTCTGCAATATAATTTGAAGATGTTTTTCATGCTCTTCCTTGCTCCTAGAATATACAATAATGTCATCGATGAATACAATGAAAAACTTGTCCAGAAATGGCCTAAACACCTTATTCATCAAGTCTATGAATGTGGCTGGTGCATTAGTCAATCCAAATGGCAACACTAAGAACTCATAATGTCCATATCTGGTCCGAAAAGCCGTCTTCGATACATCCTCATTTCGAATTCTCAACTGATGATAACTAGAACTCAAGTCTATCTTGGAGAAATGACTAGCACCGTGTAACTGGTCAAACAAATCATCTATCCTTGGCAAATGATACTTGTTCCTGATGGTAACCTTGTTAAGCTTCCTATAATCGATACATAATCTCATAGAACTATCTTTGTTCTTCACAAAGAGCATTGGTGCTCCCAATGGCGAACTACTAGGTCTGATGAATCCCTTTTCAAGCATATATTACAATTGAACTTTCAATTCTTTCAACTCAACTGGTGTCATATGATAGGGAGGAATAGAAATTGGACTCATGCCAGGTAGCAACTCAATACCGAATTTTATCTTTCTATCCAGTGGCAACCCTGGTAATTTTTCAGGAAATACGTCCGGAAACTCACTAATAATTGGAATATGCTCCATGCCTTTCACTTCCTTCCGAGTATCCCCGACATAAGCCAAATACCCTTGGCAGCTCCTTCTCAACAACCTTCTTGCCCCAATGGCAGATATCACATTGTATGGTACTTCGCTCCTCTCCCCTTGAAATTTAAACTCCTCACCTAAAGGTGGCTTGAAAACTATATTCTTCCCATTACAATCTATGGTAATTCTTGAGTAAACGACCTTGTTGTCCATACCTAAAGCATGCTCCTATCATATAAAAACAAGGGCTTCTATGAAGTTTACCACATGTAGGACACAAAGGATTAGAAGTCCTAGATGGTGCAAAACTGGCTGAACCATGACTCATTTGAGAAGTGGTCCAAGGGTAGTCCGACTCTATCATGGTCTGTCTGGAGGTCCTCCATACTCACTTTGAGGAGCTGAATGATGAGTCACTCCTATACTTTTCACCCCACTCTCTTGTTTAGAAGAACTACTTGTTTTAACTTTCTTCTTCTCTGCTTTTTCAGATTTAGCTTCCATCTCTCTCTTCTCAATTATTCTAGCCTTATCCACCAGCTTAGAGTAAGAGTCAAACTTAAGAGTAGCTAGGAGTTTAAACAATGAAGCCACTAATCCTCTGCGAAACCTCTGAATCTGTGCCACTCCTATAGGCACCAAAGCTAGAGCAAAGTTGCTCAACTGACTAAACTTTCTAGCGTACTCTAAAACACTCATACCAGGTGTTTGAACCAATCTTTCAAACTCTATAGCTTTAGCTTCCCTTACACTCTCTGGAAGAAACTCATTCAACACCAATTCTTTGAATCTCTCCCTAGAAAGATCTTCATTTCCCTGAAACATACTAGAAAGTCTTCTCTTGAACTAATCCTTGGCCTCAGCCTTCATCAAATAGCCAACAAACTCTATGGCTCTTCTATCAGGAATCCGCAGAATCTGTACCTTATCTTCTATTTCCTCTAGGAAATCTGTAGGATCCACCTCACCTCTATACTCTGAGAGCTTAAGCTTAAGAAATCTCTCGAATGATATCTCTTCCGTTTGAGGTACAGTGGGTGGTGGAACTGCAAGAGGAACAAGAATCTTTGGATCCTGTACTGGATGTACCTACTGTTGTCTTTACTGAGTAATAAACTCAGCTATCATTGCATAGTTCCTTTGTAACTATTCTAATTGTTGAGCCATATTAGCCACATCTACCTGTGGCACAGAAGGAACCTCATCACCTCCATTTCCACCCACAGAGCCTTCTTCAGAAGGCAAATCTCGTCTAGGACGGCCTCGACCTCGTCCTCTACCACGTCATGGAGGCATCTCGATACTGATAAGAAGAATAAAGAAGATCAGACTCACTACGCACACTTAAAGCAAATTTATACCAAAAGGAGACACAACATGGATGAGACATGAATCCTATACTTTGTAGTTAACACTTACATTAGGGCTCATGCACATCTATCTATCTTTCTATCTTAAGGATTATAAACCTATAGCTCTAATACCCCTGTGTCACATCCCAACTCCAATGGTGCAACGGTCCTAGAGCAAGGGTAGGCTTAAGGCTACCATAAACTCATAGAACACATATATCTTGGATCTCATACACAACATATATCCACATCATACATAGTTATCATCATGAATATTCAATTCTATGAATCATATACTCATCATTCATGCATTTCCTTACATCATCATATGATTTCCTCTTGTTCCTTACCGATCAAAAGATACATCCCATATCAATAAGGAACAAGGGTAACTCATAATGTATCAATTCAAACATCAAAATAAAATCATCCTCAACATCTAACTAGAAAGCTTTAGAGTATACTCCACATACATGTAAATGTCATAATACAATATATATATATATAGAGGATAAGTATGAACTTGAACATATATTCAATATACTTTTGGAATATTATAAGGAATGAGATTATCAGAATCATGGCACAAAGAATCATAATGTGAATGATCATAGTTTCTTTAACATGTGAATGCCCACAAAGAATGGCACTACAAATCATGTCATGAAATAGAATTCAGAATAAATCATAGCATAGCGTATTGGTGCACCTTGTCACCTCAACGTCTCCATGTGCTTGAACAGGGCACATGCTTAGTGTTTTTGGTCCCCAACTAGGAGGGATACTGACAAAAACCCTATCAGTTAGGTTTTCGATGTGCACATTTGACCAATGATCCCGATGTGCACATTTGACCAATGATCTAACTCTCATTGGGAGGAGAATTCTATTTACATATGGGTCATAGATTATATAACTTGGACATATTATCAAGAAACATAGTGGTCACAAGACATCAACATATATTTATATTTAGTTATTCCATCAAACAAATAAGTATATAATGATCTTGGTCCAAGAAACAACAATCAAGTCATTCATGCAATTGGCTTATTTAGAAGGGTTTCAACAATTCATAGTTTACAAATTTCGAATTTATAGGTTTAGGTTCATCAATAATGAATTCAAGAAATATTTTATGAAGTAAGAAAAGAGTAGCATACACAATTAATGGATAGCAACATACATTAGCATAGTTCATACTTACCTCAAAACAATTTATCCTTGTATTTTCCTCAATTACTTATACATTCAATAATCTTCTCTATATTCCTTGAATTCTCTCTCCTATGTCAAATCTCTAAATACTCATAATTACGGTTCATGCCAAAAAATGTTCATACATGGTAAATGTTTATGATTCTAATCATCTTTTAGAATTCTAATATGTTTTCTAGCATCAATTTAATCACTTATTAAAGAAATGTGAAAGTTTGGGATGAATAGCTACTATTTACCCAAAACCCTAAATCCATATATATATCTTGCTATAATCCATAATAAATGCTAAATGATGCTCTTAAACATCTATTCATAACTCATAATCATATATTCTAACTGTGTATTAACTTATTTTAAACTTAGATTGGAGTTTGGAATAAATACCTTAAAACCCTATAATGGAGATTCTTGAGAAATTTGAAATCTTGATATTCTTGAAGGTTTGATTCTTGATTCTTGTGTTAATAGAGATAAAATAAGTGCTTGAGAAGAGAATTTAATGAATTTATAGGTGGGTGAGGTGTATTTATGAAGAAAGAGAGGAAGAAGAACGAAATAAATGAAGTTTGAAAATGAAGGAGAAGGGTCAGATATTTATAGGCTGACACTTTCACACCCGTAAATAGGTTTCACGGTTGTGAAAGCCACTATTTACGTTGGGTTTGAAACATTTTTTCACGATCGTGAAGGAATGTTTCACTCCCGTGATGACAAAGCTAAGGAATTGGCCAATTTACATAGAAAGTATCTTCACGGTGGTGAAAGATCTTTCATGCCCATGAAAAGTTCTTCACTTTCATGAAAACTTTTTTCAATGTGGTGAAATATTTTCAAGGATGTGAAGAATTCTCATATTTTCTCCATTCTAACTTGTCCAAACTCAACCAACTCATACATACACATGTTTAACACCTCAAAATCAGTCATAACTCATCATGTCTCAACATATAATCATTCTAGGAGTAATCTATACTCAATATAACATTCAAAATCATCTACCATGCACATATAGCATACATTTGCTAACATTACATTATACAAACAACAAAATGACAGCCAATTCAATAATCATAAAGAACACAACTCAAATAAGGCCATAGGTAATCAAATGCAACAAAAATTCAAGAAAAATGGGAAGGAAATGGTTCGGCCAACAAGAAGAAAAACATAAAGAATGGCCTAGGGTCATTTGGCCAATAGATTCACACTAGGGGAAATTTCAATAATTCATATAAGGGTCATTTTTAAGCAAAACAACACATTTATTATTCACATTTAACACTTGATTAGCTAATTACACAACTTGAGCTTCAATTCTCAAAATAAGCATTCATGTCTTCCATCATCATCCTTTCCACTTTTATTTTGTACTACATGTTCAAATTAATGTGTTTTAGGCTTAATCTAACATAATTATTCAAGTTCTAAGCTCAAATTAAATTAAACATACCTAACCATAAAGTTAGGATTTGACATAACCTAAACCCTAATTATATTTCTTTCTATTTTCATTTATATGTTTCAAATATAAATTTTTTTTTATCATATATTAACAAAGAAGTCATAAGAATGAAAAAGAAATCAAAATGAATAATTTACCTTTAACTTTGGTGGAAATCCTAATTCTCCCTTTTGACGGAAACTAAGCTTTCTTCTGAGTTTCAAGGTGCTATTTAGGTGTTAATCAATTATTCTAGATTGAAATAGTAAGAAAAATTTGTTGGATTAAATTTTGGATTTCAGTAAGTGTAGGAATTTGCATGAAAGGATGAAAGAAAATGGAGAAGGGGAGAGCTGGTTCGACCAACCTGGGGGAAAATGAAGAATTTTAGTTCAAATTTTCTACTTATGAAGATACGAAAGTTTTGGAAATTTGCACAATGACCCACCATTTTGAATTATTTATACATTGACCCAACATCTTTTATGTATTTACACTTTTGCCATATTTTATTCTCCAACACTAATAATTTACATATCTTTCATTATGCATTTAATTAGTGTTTCCATGATTTATGTATATGATTCTATCTTTACCAAGTTATTAAAAATTCTAAGTTAAAGTTTTAATGGTTTAAGTAAACATATAGGACTTTTATACTTAAATAAAAGTAAATCTCCTGTTGATGCACACATTTTATTCCTAAATATAAATTTGAAACTTTTAGGGTGTTACATTCTATTCCCTTTAATAAAATTTGTCCTTGAATATTAACTATACTTACATTATTCATGGAATAACTGTAGGTATTTGATTCATATATCATGTTCACTTTTCCACATACACTCATCCATTGTATGGTTCTTCTATAAGACTTTAACCATTGGTATGTTTATGTTTCGTAATTGCCTAATTTGACGATCAACAATCATGATAGATGTTTCTTCATAAGTCAAGTCTTAATCTATCTCAATGGTTTGTGGTTAGAGGATATGTGATTGATTCGGCACATATTTACGTAGCATCGATACATGAAAAATTAGATGTACGTCAAGTTAGGTGGAAGTGTTAACCAATAGGATACATTGTTGTAATACCTATCATTTTATATATATATATAAATATATTATTGTATGTTGTTGAATTGATTGTGGATAAATTAATGCTTTGAGAAATTTAGAATCTGTATTCATGAAGGATTTTGTGAGGTAGATTTCATGATTTTAAAGGAATAAATTGGAAAAGTGAAAAAAAAAAATATAAAATTAAAGTTGTAGATTTATATCATATCTTTAGGTCTACAAAAGGGTTTTCTGAAATTTTGTGTGTGTGAGGAGGTATGCCTCCTCGACCAAAACCTGTCTGTTTCACGATTTTCTGCAGGAAATCTGAGAATGTTATTTTTCTGGGAATGTTTGAGGCTGAATGAGCCAAAATTTTAAACATAAGAAATGTTCATTTATGTGTTATATTGTTGACTGTAAAATTTCAGGAGAATTGGATAAGTACAGCTTAATTGAGATTGAAATTAATTAGACAGGTTCGGATGTTTTTGGGCAGTAAAGTCTAGGTGAATTTAGAAATTCACCATAAATTTTTTTGATTTCCTTTTTGATTTGCATTTTTGGTTATGATGGACATCTGAGTATCTATTTTAAGTGACAAAAAGAATTAAGGAATTTGGGTGTCTGTAGCTCAATTGTGAGCTAGTTCAGTAAGGAGTGACAAGGAAGGTTTTTTAGCTCGACAGAATAGGTAGTGCGAGGTGGTTTCTCGATTTTAAAAATATAGTTAAAGGCTGATCGAGCTGGAAGGGTAAGCATGGAATTGTAGCCTGTATTCTAAGTTTACTGGAGAAAAAGAATTAGGACATTTGGACTTCTTTATATTGCTCGCAAGCCATTTTAATGCGAAGTGGAGTTAGGCGAGGCGAGTTTGGCGAAGAGGCATTGCCGAGGTGGCATATGCGAAGTGGAGATAGGCGAGGCGAGATTGGCAAAAAGGCATTGCCGAGGTGGCATATGTGAAGTGGAGATAGGCGAGGCGAGATTGGCGAAGAGGCATTGCCGAGGTGGCATATGCGAAGTGGAGTTTGGCGAAGAGGCATTGCCGAGGTGGCATATGCGAAGTGGAGTTAGGCGAGGCAAGTTTGGCGAAGAGGCATTGCTGAGGTAGTATATGCGAAGTGGATTATGCGAAGCGAGATTGGCGAAATGGGAAGCTGAGAGGCAGTAGTCTATTTAAGAGGAGATGCAATAGCTATTTCACGATATCTTCTTTTTTTTTTTCTTCGTTCATTCTCGTTTCTTCTCCTATATTTCTCAAATCTGTCCCGATTGCTTTTAATGCATTAATACTCGAAATTAATACATTAAATCTTTAAGATAGCATATTTAAGGCTGTGATCATTATTTTCAAGTCAGATTCTTCAGGAACTCAGTTTTGGAGAAAATAAGGTAATTTTCTCCAAACTTTATTTTCTCTTTAGAGTAAGAATTTTTGATAGATAGAATAGATCTATATGAGTATATTAACTCTATTATAAGTATTTAAGACTATTAATTTTGATTAATATTCAAGATATCAGAATTTATGGAACTTGATGAATAGTAATATGAATAGTAAGCAAATTCTTAAACTTCAGATTTTCTTAAGAGATTAATTAAATTGATGATAGGAAACAATAATAAAGGCTGTAAAATGATTAAAATTATAGAGAATCATATTATGTATTATTGATTGAGGAAACCCTAATTTTGAGCATTTGGGGAAATGTCATAGGAAAAGAAGATTCAAGAAAGTAAAGGAGAATTATTAATTGTACAAGTAACTGAGGATAAATTATTTTGAGGTAAGTATGAACATTGCATATGCTTATTGTTTCTTTGAGATGACTTGTCCAAGCTTTCCTAATATTCATATATATGATTCATATGTTATATGATATTGTATTTATGATCTATCAATTGAAATTTTCAAGATATTCTCAAACCAAAATGACAATTTGTTTCATGTGATTACCATGTATATATATTGTAAATGACTTGGTTATCTTTCCTTTGATCAAGTTTATATGAAAACTATTTGTTAACTTAACTGAATTTATATTATATATTGATGGTCTTATGACAAATATGTTTCTTGTTAGATTGCAACCGTATGACCTTATACATAGAACGCTCTTCCCAATTCATTGGTGTCACACCCCAACTCCAGTGGTGCGACGGTCCTAGGGCAAGGGTAGACTTAAGGCCACCACAAACCCATAGAACACTCATATCCTGGATCCCATACGCAATACATATCCACAACATATATGGTTATCATTATAATTGTTCATTTCTATGATTCATGAAATCACCATTCATACATTTACAATCATCATTTTAGAATTTCCTCTTATTCCTTACCGATCAAAAGACACTTCCCACATCACTAAGGAATAAGAACAGCTCAATCATAACAATTTAGACATCAAAATAGTATCATCCTCAACATCTAATTACGGAGCTCTAGAGTATACTCCTTTTACATACAATACCATAATACAAACTAATGAACACAAAAATATATATATATCTCAAAAGAATTACGTAGAGTCTTCTTGGAGGAATGAATCAAGAAGCTTTATCTTCTATATTAGCTTCCTCTCGAGCTACACTACTACCTGAAATCCACAGAAGAGGAGTGAGCCTTCAACTCAGTATGATATAAAAATGCATGGTATAGATTAAGTCAAAAATACATGAATATGGAAATATCATAAGGTTAAGCTTACAAGAACATAAGTGCTCACAATCGAATAGCATTATCAAATCATATGATAGAACTGCAGAGTGCATCAGTAGCCTTGCTACCTTATCATAACAGAGTGCATCAGTAGCCTTGCTACCTTATCGCAAATATATGCTTGGCTAGGCATACGCCTAGAGCTCATGGTCCCCTCTAGGTGGAACACTGATAAAAACCCTATCAGCTAGGTTCCCAAAGTGCACAATGGACCAATGAATTTACTCTCATTGGGAAAAGCGTTCTATACATAAAC
>CANXYC011097112.1:0-23072 GCA_948193065.1 Aleurites moluccanus | reverse complement strand
TATATATATATATATATATATATATATATATATATATATATATATATATATATTTTGTTAAAAAAAAAAAATTGAATAATCGAACTAAAATATATCAGTTTGTTTTAATTCTGTTATTTTTGTAAAAAATTTTATTCGACTAATTCGATTCAAAATTCAGTTTGATTTAATATTTTAAAATTTCAATTCTTGCTTACTTCTATAAAAAATTATATTGGATTTTTTTTAGTGTTGCTGCACTTATAAATACATGAAATCTATCTAAATTTGTAAGAGGGAAATTATACATTTTTACAAATAAAAGTATATTATAATTGGTATACTGTAATCTATCCTAAAGAATAATTATTACAGGTCTGAAAATTTTAAATTTTAAATTTATGGAAAACCAAAATCAAGAGAACAAATTATCTAAAAGTAAAAAATTGAGCATGTACTAGCATTAGCTACTATTGAAGAATATATAAACAGTAAGATCTTTCACTTACATGCCATAAAATTACACAACCATTCAATATTTAAGCAAATACCATAACTATCTCCGTTAGATTATTTTTTTCTTTTTTAGCACTATATATCTAACTATACTTGTGAGTGTTGTTAACACAAAACTTTAAAACTCCAAATTCATTCTCACATACCACAACACTATTTAATTTAGTGTTTCTTTAAAAAAAAAAAAAAGTAATTTTAATTTTAATTTCAAACATATCCTTAGTTTTTGACAATCAAGACATTTTTCAGAAAGTAATGGCAGCATACGGCATAGCGCATATGATCAACGAAATGAATGAATTATGAATCGATGGTATTGAAATTGTATCTCAAGATATAACGAATTAGGACACTAATCAAAGCCTAATATTATAAAAAATGTACATCATAAATATTAAGCATCCTTCTTCTGCAGAAACAAGCACGTCATTTCTTTAAAAGGAGGATGCTTATGGTTTCACTCCCACCAATAAAATTAACTCTTGCCGAGCCTAGAAGATCTTTTAAGTAACACCCATTTTGCTTCTGATTGCAAGTAATATCTACTTCGCTTTGGCCAGGTAACAAACCCACAACAAAGTTCTACATTGGTTTCTACTGCACAAAGGAACTCTATCATCCCTGAACACTACCGATCCAATGGCTTAGAATACATGACATATGCTTATGGCCAAAAACCAAACAACGGACTTCACAATTATAATACATAACTATCTAAAACTGCACAAGATAAATTATACAGGCTTCCAAACTGTCAGCACCTCTTGAAACATTTCCAGCATCAACTCCCTGTCAGCTTGCCTGAAAAAATTCTTGATTTCTTCTCTAACATCATATATCTTGCCAAAATCAAACAAGTATGTTAAGCATCCTTTCTTCAGCTTCTCTAACTGATAAAGCCAGGCTTCTTGCAGCCTCTCAAGGACATTTCCAGAGTTGATATCTTCCATGAGGCTCTCCTCGCAAGCATCTTTAAGAGCTGCAATAACATATTTGTTTGCAGCCCCAAGTAAAGCTAAGCGGTGCTTCCAGAAATTCTCTTGTTTAATTGTACCATACAAGTAACTTAGAAGAGCCATGCAAGACTCCATTGACATGTCTTCTATATAGATTGTAGAGGACTCCTTTTCCTTGAGGTTGTGATGAAACATGCTCTGGAAAACAGGTGAACTTGCAGAAAGCATTGCTTTATGAGCTCTTAGAGTGCCATCAGCAGTGTGGATGGTAACATCAGCATGGATGGCCTCATCCAGCATGCAAGAGAGACATCGAAGTGTACTTTGGGTTGAAATAGACTGCATCATACCATCATTGGGCCATATAGAACTGGCCTCCCCACCCTGTGTTTTTTCACAGGAAAAGAATTATCCTCTAAGGAGCACAAAAATGCAAGTGATTAAACTTGATACTAGACTCTTAGAAATGTCTGTATGTGAAATATCAGCATTAGCATCATAGCATGTAATTAGGTTAACTTGCATACTCATTGAATGTGCATGTCATGTTCGAGATTCCGCTGACAGCTTGACTTAGGTTGCTCAATGACAAAATTAAAAAGAATATGCATTTGCTATTTGCTATGACTTCCTTAGATGCAAAGCAACAGCAGACTCTTCATGCTGATTGCTGTCCCAATTGCCAAATATTTAGCCCATCACCATTTTTCACAATATTTCTTCCTTTTATTAGATTGAAAAATTAATTATTTGTACGCTTTAGGAAATTAAGTGCAATTCAAAAACATACTCCTATGGAACGGAATATGGCCACAAATGCCAGTCATCATCCTTATCTTCAGGAAATTTTAGCAAGAAAAAGTTCAAGTACCCAAGTTGAGCAAGTTATTATTCTCAACTAGTGGTCAAACCACCAAAAATGGCAGCTGGCTGCCACCTGAATTCAATTATGAAGGATGTATGCGTGTGCTAGAATAAAAGCCTACTTAGACTACTAGAAGTCTTCCTAGAGGCTACAAGCAGCAAACACTAATAAAAAATACAAAATGAGAAAGTAGTTCAGATAATAGAGATTATGAAGAGTTCCAATACAATCATCAAGATACGACTTTCATTTTTTTTACTCTCACCTTAGTTTATAAATAAAAATAAATAAATAAAATAAAAATAAAAAATAAAAAAGAGAGAGAGAGGATGAGAGAACTTGAACATCTATAAAGATGCACCATCCGATTTAACAACAGGAAACAACTGAGTAGATAATAATTCCTCTCCTTCTTATCCCCCCAAATTCCTCCCCTCCACCCCACGGAAGTAGAAAAACAAAACTAAGTATATTCATGCAGACCAATCTCATAACATATCATAATAGAAAATATATAGGAGCTTACATTCAAAGTGCAAATCTTGAGGTCTAGAAACTCAACATCAATGATGAAGCGACCATGAAAGGTGGAATCAACAGGCCAGACAAAGTCATCAACTGTCCGAAGCAATCTCTCATGAACTGCAGGATGATGATATTAGAGAAATGGATTCATAACTGCTTCACCCGTATCAACAAGTACAGGCTTTCCAAAAATAAAAATATGGGACATTTGCAGCTGTTTATCTGAACAGCTAAGCACGTAAGAACAAAGATCTTTTATTACATCATTATTATTACATTGGCAATGCATGTAGTTACACCTGGTATTATGTCTCTCTACATTCCATGGTGTGAGCCATGAAAATAACATGGTTGCCAAAAGAAAATACCCAGTGATGGCATAAAACGTCCGCATATCAATTTAAAAGAGAAATAATCATTGAATATTGGTAATGCAGAAACAGATAAGAGCCAGGTCTTCTTAGTTTTCATCAAGAAGAAGAGGAAAGTAAACATGACGGAGAGACAGCACAGACCTAATCAACAATGGAAAGACACCAGTAATTTGTTTAGAAAATAAAAGAACTGTGACCAAAAATAACTAGAAACCCACTGATTATCAGTTGTGCAGAAGTAAATATTCAATAGGCATCCATTATATTCCAACCAACTGAAAGAACAAACCCTCCAGTACATAATTATGCTTCCATGTGAAAAGACTAAGCAATTCCTAATCTCATGCTAAAAATCTCTCAGAATCACATCCTGGATACAATTTATGTGTTTGGGATAATTCTAGAGACCATAATTCATTTCATCACAACCCGTCAGAACAAACAGACTCACTCACTTACATCAAAAGCTTTATTATCCATAAAAACTACAGTTGACACAGACCAAGCAAGGAACTCATACAGAACCTTTAGCATATTTTTATCTCAATTTACCGAGCAAGACTATAAATAGCTGGAAATTAGAAACAAAACAGCAATCAAAAATAAAATAGAGAATAAATTGAAGAGAAAAAACTCATACTCGGAGAAATGTAAGGCCTGCGATTAGCGCCAGCATTAGAGACACGAAGAACAAATCTGGCAATAGGAGGCTGCTCTTTGGAAGCTCGAGATGGCTCTGGAAATAAACGAACGTACAGATACCGATTCTTCTCTACAGATAAATGCCTAACAAAACAAAATCAAGCGATACAGAATTTTACTCATAAATTCAAATAAAAAACTCAGTAATTAATAATCCTTATATACTAACCAGTTCCAGATTCCGACCTTGAAAGGATCAGATTTCTTGTAAGAGCAAGGACCGAAGTTGTCGATCCTCCATTGAGCTAGTCTAGAGATGGTCTCCACTTTTGAATCCGCCATTTCGGTGAGTATCTCTAGCTCTCGGCGGTGGCCTTTGAAACAGAGAAACTGAACGTAGACGACAGAAGACTTGCTGTTTAAGCTCAGCGTTTTGAGAAAATTTGTAATTGCAGCTAAAGGAAACTTTATTTATTATTTTTAAATTAGACTTTATTTTCTCTTTTATTATATTACTTCCTACTTCGATTTTCTTTAAAATTAATTTTTTTGAGATTTTTTAGGCCCCTTTCATTTCATATTTTTGCCTTCGAGTTTTTGACCCGTAGTGTTAGAAACCAAAAAAAAAAAAAATATATATATATATATATATATATATATATATATATATATATATATATATAAATATTAAAGCTTAACTTAAATAATGAATTTTGTACTACATTTAATTTAATTTTTCTAATAAATGTCTGGAGTATATTTATTTAAAATTAAATTAAATTAATAAAAAATTAAAATTATCAAATTGAGATTCTAATCGATCGATAATGAGAGATGGTAGTGATTATAAATATAATTTTATCAAAAAATTTATTTATTTATTTATTTATTTATATATATCTTAAATAATTTTTTTTTTTATTTGATTGAAAAATTAGAAAAATTTTATTTCATTAATTTTTTTAACGAATGTTGTAAGGATATATATTAAAAATAATTATTTCAGATAAAATATAATTATAAAATAATTATATTAAAAATATAAATAAATTAAAATAAAAATAGGTTAGATGAGATTTGAATAAAATTAAATTTTTTTTAATCATTATAATATCAAGTGATAGATGATATTTTTTATTTTTTATTTATATATTTTATTTTAAATTTATTTTTATTTAATTTTATTTAAATTTTTAATTTTTAATAAATACTGATTAAAAACCGTTTAACTAATTGCTGTTAAACAGCCTAAATTTCTTTAGTTTGGTGACGTTGTTACTTTTGGAACTTCTTTTTTGCCCTTTTATGAGAGATTATCATTCCACTTTCATGCCACCTTTCACCTTATAATTCTTGCTTGCCGGAGCATATATTTTATATTTAAAATTATAAAATATTATTATAAATATATTTTAAAAAAATATTTTTAAATTATTATAAAATTTTTATTATTTGAATAATATAAAATTTTAATCGTTGTACACAATAAGTATCCATTATTGCAAGACTGATGGTAGAGATGTAAATTCATAATTTCACTAAAATGATTGTTTGCAAGAAACAAATGATAGTTTTATTTTTATAATATAAAAATTAATTATACAATAATTTTAATAATAATTTATGTTTCCATATCAAGCATGAGTTTATGAAAAGTTAAATTCTTAATTTAGGAGCTTAACATCGTTAGCTAGATCAAAATGTTAATGAACTACCACAAGGTGGACTTTAGCCTTTGAGTTGGACTATGTTAAATGGGCTCAAGTTTTTTCACCTATTGATTTTGGTCCGTTCATATTAAAAAAATTTAAATTTAAGTAATATTTGATGAATTTAAAAATTAAGTATTAGAAATTTAATATTCGAATTTTAAACACTAAATGATACAAATGTTGAATATTTTAAAAAACTAATTTTAATAAAAATCCTAATTTTATTATTTTAGGTGAATATTAATTTAATTAAAATTTTGAATTTGTACATTAATAAATAATTTAATATTAATTAATGATGTTTCATCCAATTGATTAAATGTTAAGTTTTGAAATGGTCCAAATTTGAACCTCATTTTTCTGTAAATTAATATTCAAAAAATAATAATTTTTATTATTATTATTATTATATAATAATTTTTTTATGGTCTCTATTTGAATTAATAGAATAAATTAATATTCAATTAATTAATAAAATTTACGAGTCAATAATATTAATTTATAAGAATTTTACCTTTTTTACTATCTACTCATATTAAATTATAAAATTTGTGAGTTTGATATTTAATATTTGCATGTATTTCTATAAAATTCAATTAAATTTTAAATAAATAGAATGTCATAATACAGGGACAATAGCATAGCTAATAAACAATTCTTGTCAGTTGTAATATTATTAGTCTGTTAATTAGCTAAGTGTTGGTGGTTAAACAGGGACACATATTATACAACAGGGGGATTCAAGAACTATCAATAATACTTCTCTTCTCATTCTCTCCTTCTTTCTATTCTTCTTCTCTACCTTCTAATTTCCTGTCTTTTATCTTCTTAATACAACTCTCTCTAGCTTCCCTTTTTCAACCTTAGTTACATTTATGACTAATAATTATAATAATATGTTATTAGAGCAGCCTGATCGTGAGGTTGATAAACCCAAATCTAAACTCACAAACATTGATTGAATCCAAATGAGTATTCATCGAATCCAGAAGTGGGAAGAACAAATTCAATTTCTAGATATTCAGATTTTAAAACTAAAAAATGAATTACAATATTCATTCTTTGAATCACAAATTTCTCATAATGAATCATAGCTTAAGATGCTGGTAAATTCTAGACAATGGGTAGAGAAATTCAAATAATTCACAGAGAAATACAAGACGATGATAGAATCACTAAGGGAAATGAAAAAAGAAAAAAGAAAAAGAAGGAAAATTGATAAGAATCGAAAAAAAGAGTTTCACATATGGAAAATGAGCATGAATTTGAACCCACATCCAGTCGAAAAGAGACAGAGGTATTCACGCAATTGGCTATTCAAGTTGATGATTGTAAGTCCCTTAGCTTTAAACTCCCGGTTTCTTCATTCTTTATTAAGAATTGGGAAGATGTTGAAAGTGATTTTAGTTACAAAAATATTTTGTGTTGGAGTTCTGTGTTCTTGAATTTTTATTGTGTAATGGTTGATTTGGGGAGTGAAGAATATGATTGTGAATTATTAAAAGAAAAAGAATTCAAAATTTGGAGACGACGGCAGAAGAAATTAGAATTTTATGCCAATGAATTTTCTACCTTCAAGGTGTTTTTTAAAATGCCTAGGCAATTACAATTGGTTAATCATCGTGACCGTGGAGGTTTACGAAAGCTTTTGATTCAATGTGAACTTAGTTATTACTGTGTCATAATAAAGTTGACAGTTGGGTATCTCAGCAACTGCTCATGGTTGCTTTTTATTGAAGGTTCTTTTTTTGTGAGTTGTGTTTTTGTTGGGGATCATGAAGTATCAAGTCTATTGTCATTACTCACTGTTGTATTAACAAAGTATCCAAGGGAGGAAAAGTATTATCTTAATATACCCTTTTATTTTTCTTTGAACTTTCAATCTCAGACCCATGAAAGTTGTTTCAATTATCTTAGATGAAGCTCAAATGGTTCCATTAGAGATCAGATAATCAAGATTGCTAATAATCAAGAAACAGTGAATTTGATGAGGAATGCTAGGAAAAAAATTCTTGAGAATCCAGAACTTGCATTTGCAGAAGTTGATGATTTTGAATTGCAATGTGATTTTGCAACATTCAAGATTGAGTTAATCTTGCATGCGAATTCAGTTAGAGTAAATGTTGTGGGTGCTCCTATTAGGACCAAGAAGCTTGAAGGATTGGATATTGAAGTAATTAAGTTATTGAGTGAAAAATATTATAGTAATCATAAGAATAAAGGTTTAGAATTAATGTACATCACATATTCAAGTGATTGTTGGGACAAAGAAAATTCAACTAATGAACTGCTTTCAAGATTATTAAAAGTAGAATTCGCTAACCAGTCTATTTCAATAAAGATATCTCATTACAAAAATCAAGTCAAATCATATGGGCGGATGGATAATATTTTGAGTCGTCTTAATAGTCTATGCTTATTTATAAGTGTTATTTTCTCAAGCCATAATATATAATTCCTTGTACAATGAAGAGGTTGATTTCATGGTTCAAAATTCTTGTGGTTGTGGGATAGGTTACTGCTGGACTACAAACCTTAGTTCCAAAAATCAAATCCATATTTTATTATAGGAGGACATCTTTTGCTGTTCAAGGATAAGCTTACAGTTCCTCTGTCCATAATGTGCCTATAAGATATTGTCTCTGCTACATCCTTGAGGACAAGGATGCTTTTAAAGGGGAGGGTATTGTCAGCATAGCTAATAAACAATTCTTGCCAGCTAGATTGTCAGTTGTAATGTTGTTAGTCTGTTAATTAGCTAAGTTTTAGTGGTTAAATAAGGACACATATTGTACAACAAGGGGATTCAAGAACTATCAATAATACTTATCTTCTCATTATCTTCTTCTATTCTCTCCTTCTTTCTATTCTTCTTCTCTACCTTCTAATTCTTGTCTTCTATCTTCTTAACACAACTCTCTCTTGCTTCTCTTCTTCAATCTTAGTTACAGTTATGACTAATAATCATAACAATGAATTATTTTTCTAAAAGAATACTATTTTAAATATCATTTAAAAAAATGAGTGTGTTGTTAAATATTTTAAATTTTATATAATTTCAATAGTATCATATTAATTTTTTTTTAATAAAAAAATAATATTTTATTCATATAGTAGAAAGATACATTCTGATAAAAATAATTAAAAAAATTATAATTAAAATGAATGTGAAATAAGTTTTACTCCTAAATTTCATTGATCAAATTATTATAATAATAGTATTCAGCACAATCGTTATAATTGACAAATTGATAAAAAAAATGCTCTGTTTGATATTGATATCAAATTATTTTATGAATCTGATATATTAAAAATCAGATAAAAACCCATTCTCGTATAGAATAGATAAATAAACTTTTAAAAAAAATAAAAAATAAGAAAAAATAAAAATTAATTCAAATTTCATAAATAAAATTAATATAAATATATAAATTTATATTTAATATTAAATCTTATCCAAAATAATAATAAAATAATCGAAGATAAAATAATTACAATATTTATAGGCAATCGAGATCTAAAACAAATTGTAATATTTTTAGGCAATTCACATTATAATGACGAAAATAAAGGAGATAGAAAGATTAGCTGGGTAGAGACAGAGACGATAAGGAACACACAAGAAAAGAAAGAGGCGGGAAAGTAGAGTTACATTTTTCTCCTCTATTTTTTGCGCTGGTATCAAATCATATCAATATTTTTAGACCTAAATCATAATGTAAAAAACCTCTTTATTTTTATGAATTGGTCAATAGATTCAACAAAAGGGTATTATAGTAAAACCGTACGACCCGACTGTCTCCATTTTTTTGTTCAACGATGGCGAAAGATAATCAAACACGTGATTTACACCATAGCTACCTTCCTCGCTTCCCTGATCCGATCTTTCTCATTTTCTCTGAAAAAACCAGATACAGAGCTCATAGCTTTATCCGAATCAAGGATTAGCTAATTCCTATTATTCTCTTATCTCCGTTACCGAACACCCAATTGGAACAATGTCTTCGGGTTTCAGTGGCGATGAGACTGCTCCTTTCTTCGGCTTCCTTGGAGCCGCTGCTGCTCTCGTCTTCTCTTGTACATAATTTCTCCACTTTCAACTTTTTATTTTTTATTATTATATTTTTCGTTTTATTTAACTAGATCAGCTTAATTGCGACATTTGATTTAATGGTTATATTGATTTGTGGGTGTGTAGGCATGGGTGCTGCTTATGGGACTGCAAAAAGTGGAGTAGGTGTGGCTTCAATGGGAGTGATGCGACCTGAGCTTGTAATGAAGTCAATAGTTCCAGTGGTTATGGCTGGAGTTTTGGGGATTTATGGGTTAATTATAGCTGTTATTATTAGCACTGGTATTAATCCAAAGGCGAAATCTTATTATCTTTTTGATGGGTATGCTCATTTGTCCTCTGGTCTTGCTTGTGGCCTTGCTGGCTTATCTGCTGGAATGGCAATTGGGATTGTTGGTGATGCTGGTGTCCGGTAATTTTTGAACTTTGTTGCCCTGTTTGTTTGTTTTAATGGACATTTAATTATGATTTGTTTGTTTGTAGTTTAATTTAATGTAATTAAGAATAAGCCTCGCTGTGGATCACCAAAATAGTATCCTTTTGAAATTGAATTTCGTGTGAAGTTTGATTGTGTATTATAGTTGAGGCTAGATGCTAATACTTCCTTCTTCGCATGATTTGTTGAGGTTTCCATTGCTTAAGAGGATCCATTTCCATCCAGTGATTGGTCATGATTTGGTTGATTTGTTGTAATCACTAGTAGCGGATCCGCTTGGCTAAAAATGTGATCTTTGTTTTGCATGTGATTTTTTTTCTGGAGAACTCATATTTATATGGTGCCTTGCCATTCTTGGGATCAAACTTTAAGTTGTGCTCTTCTATATCTATCAGATAACAGTTAAATGATAGGGATTAGGGGGTTGATGTTATGTTAGCAATAGAAATGGATGTTCTTCTGGTCTTTGGATTTAATTGGATATACCTTTGTTGGACATAAATCAACTTGGTAGGATTTTAACTAACAATCTTGACATGTTTTGAGCCTTTGCATGCATCTTTGGCTAAAAAAATTATGTCCTATAATTCTATTATGAGATTGAGATCTCTCTTGTTCAACTTGCGTGTTCTCCCACGAGTTCGATTACGCATGTATATGGGGAGTTATATTAAATTAAATTACGTCACCCTCTTAAATGATATGATTATTTTCCTCCTCATCCTTTTTATTTTCTGAATTTTAGGGCCAATGCACAACAGCCAAAGTTGTTCGTGGGTATGATTCTTATCCTCATCTTTGCTGAAGCACTTGCCCTGTATGGTCTTATTGTGGGAATTATTCTCTCATCCCGAGCAGGCCAGTCTCGTGCAGAATAAAAAGGTTATTGCGTGATGTTTATTCCTTAATATCCATTATTCATCAGATTAAGTATTTGAGTTGTACGGTAGTACTGGAAGTTGCTCGGATTTTGCTTTAGATTGTTTCATTCCATTTGCTTGAGTAGCTCAACTCTTGAATATGTAGGGATCCTGGGTATTTTGGAACTGTATTATTTGTGATGTGTTCTTTCTCCTCTCAATTGAAATGCATTATGGGCATTGGACGGTTCTATCACGAATAGCTTTTTGAACGCTATTAGAGAATATATATATATATATATATATATATTTTTTTTTTTTTTCTTTGCTTTAAAACTTTTTAAGATGTGCTTGAGCCTTGACTTTTGAGGTTGAGGATGAGTTCAAAGTACAGAAATTTGAGGCAATTGTGTCATGTCCTCTGTCAGTGCAAGATAGAACTCTAGGATTTTGGTGAAGGGCCACTATATACAAAATTAAGGTGATTTCTTTTTAGGTTTTCGGATTCTTTTCCCAGGAAGTATTTTATATATATAATGTAGATATCTGTTACAAATTTCTAATATTAAGTATGAACTCACAAATTTAACAATACAATATGTATACGCAAGTAAATTAATGTGATTCTTCTTTAGTTTGTCTATTGTTTATCTTTTTATGAATTTTGAAATACCATATCGATCATTAGTTATTATGGTTATTTTTTAAATAAATATAAATTAAAAAAAATTATGGTAAATTATAGTCTATACATAATCAATTGAGATTAGTTTTGATTCTGAAAAAATAAGTGTTTCATTCCCAAAAAAACAGAAGAAAAGAAGAATTTATATTTTTAAATTGAAGTAGATTTTAAAAAATTAAGGGCTATATTTTAAATTAAAATAGATTATAAAAAATTAAATCATACTTCGTTTAAATTAGATATGGGAAGCATCTGATTTGTAATTTGCTTACAACCCATTTAGCTGAGAATGGTCATTTTAAGGAACCGCATAATTGCAAAAAAAAAAAAAAAAAAACATAATTTAGATAACTTTTCTTATTGTTATGGGGAGTAATAAACGACGACGTTGCCGAGTAAACGACCAAATGACGCAGTTGGTCGTTTTTGAATTGCGGGAAAACGATTCAAAATTAAAAGAGTTTAAATCTGGATATAAACGACAACTCGTTTGCTGAAAAGGAATTTCCAGGAAAATTAATGGACAACTCAAATGGAAAAGTCACCTTCCTCTTTCCATTAAATTTGATGTCATTGTATATATTTGATTTGGGTAAAGAGAGAATTTAGATCATGAAATTGCCTTTTCGATGTGTATGTTAAATTTGGGAGCTGGGTGAAGCAGGGCAAGTTTTTTTATGGGATTTTTCTGGGTGCAAATTTCAGGGTACTGTACGGAAGGGCCAATGTGCTGAAATTTCAGGGTACTGTAATGGGTGCTAATTTCACTTCATTTGTTTGATCAAATGCCATAGACAATTGTTGTTTCTTCGAATAGCAATTGCTGGTTTTGTGGAAAATTGTAGTTTGCGTGCATTGAAATTTGTCTGTAAGATACACCGTGAAAGGCTTAAACATGACGATTTCACATTTCGAATGTGCTCTTAAATCGTCCAGTTACGTTGGTTTGGCATCTCTAGGTTTATGCTTTATGTGTCAAGAATGGAAGGGATTACTGTCGCAGTCGGCAGTTCTCATCGATATGTACTCAATATGTGCTGAAATCAAGGATGGCATGACTTTGTTTGATTCTATTCTTGATAGGGATGTTCTGTGTTGGACAGGGATCGTTGTGGGGTGTGGGTAGAATGGAAGAGCAACAGACGCTGTTGGATTTTACTGAAAGTAAAGACTGAGTTAAAGCCGAATGAAGTCACCTTTCTAGGTGTCCTTGTTGACTGCAGACATGCTGGTTCCGTTGCAGAGGCAGGAAACATATTTTAAGTCCATGAAATTTGATAATTGACTTGAACCTAACATATTTTAAGTCCATGAAATTTGATAATTGACTTGAACCTTATAATAGAACATTGTCACTGCATGATTTATCTTTTTGGTCAAGTTGGAAGTTTCAAGGAGACAGATAAATTGATTTCTGAGAAGTTGCTCTCTCCTTTTCCAGAAAATTTAAGGTAGATTGAGTTTACAAAGAGAGTTGTAAACTAATCGTATTTTTTATTTTTAGGGGACATGATTAGGATTAATATAGATATTTCTGTTCACAACTCAATTCCAGCCAAGAAGTCATTAACCATGTAGGGAACTTGGAATGAATCGAGTCTTGTTACATTATTATAAGTTAAAAACTTTAATATAAACTTTTGGTCAATGATATAAAAAGTCAGCTTTCACCCTGCCTTTGCACACGACATGTTTTTCCTTTTTAATTGGCTGTTTTATATAAAATAATGACTTGAGAGCCAAATTCAATTTAAGTGCAGCTAATGCAAGCTTTTCTCTCCTTCCCTTGGCAGGACAGTTTTCTTCCTCGGTATCCGTCATGGAATTCTGTAGTTGATTCAGAAGGGCTAAAATCGAACACAACCAACTTCAGCTATATGAGCATTCTCATCTCTATAAAAATAAAATAAAACTTCAGCTATATGAGAATGAAGTGCTTTTATTAATCATAAAATGTAGTTTGAGATAATTTCCCCCATGCAGAGGAATCACCAATATTTTGCTTCTTGTAATCTGTATTTTAATATTTTTTTGCAGCATTTCACTTATCATGTGTTTCACTTCTGCAACTCTGATCAAGATTCATATCAGAATTGCGATTTGTTACGCTAATGTGATCCTCATGCAAGTATCAAGTATTAGATACCAACAATTATAGTCTCTGATTTATCAGTTAGAAACATTAAATCATAATTTCTGAATACTATTCCTCCAACTTATGCGAGAGGCAACAAGCATACAATTTGTCATTTGATGTATATAAATTAAATAACACGATAGGACACCCAAATGGTATATTAAGAGAACCAAAAGTACCAAAATGTTAAAAACAAGGAAAATAAAAAACATTGAACTCCATATTTTGAACACTAACAAAAATAAGACAATTCTGATTATTCAAGCAACATACAGTGAATCCATGTTCACAACAAATTTCTTATCAGTCAGGCGCATATAACATCTTTAATTTTTATTTTTTTTTTATATACATTGTCGATAAATAATCATAACTTTTTTGTGTGTGTGGAGCTGAACCATAACATTGTCGTCTGATACATATATTTCAAGGCAAAAACAGAGTGAAAAACAAAATGGAATGCACCATATATCTTACATGTACCAAGGTATAAATACATATGTACAAATTGAAGATTCAGGTTCTGTTCCTCTCGAAGATCCAGGTTCTATCCAGGAACATAATAATCCATCTTTTCCACAGGTAGGTTCAGAACTGATGTTTCTGCCTATTCAACACAAAATACCAATTGTTCTTACAATTTCGTTCAAAGTAAATATTGAAAAACTCTTGTATAAAAAAGAAGATCTATTTGAGTGCAACTGCACATGTTTGTGTTCGTTGAGGATGGAACAGGAAGAAGAGTTACAGTGAAACTGTACGTCATCAGAAAACAAAAATTCACAGTTCTTGCCAATGAGTCATTATCTTCTGAAGTATGGAGTGGAAATTATAACAAAACTAACTAGGATAGATACATGCTAGATGGAACCTTCCAATGCTTAGTTTGCTTTGAGGCAATAACTGAATTTGGGAGAAACTTAAGAATACAAGTACCTGCTCAAATGGAACAAATGTGAAAGGTGCAAGACCCCTCTTGTGTGATGTTTGCGAAATCTCATTGTCCTGCCAGTCCTCGACCACTCCAGCAATGTCCTCCTCAGGCCCACTGACCCCATTACTGTCCACTTTACTAGTAACAAGTGAGAGTATATCCATCCGATTGTTAGCCCCTGCAATGGTTCCTCTTAACCTAAAGCAGATGATCAGCAAAATGGCTATCAACAGGAGGGAGATAAAAAAAAAAATGGGGGAAAAGAAAAGAGAATTGATACGAGAACTTTGTGTTAATTGCAGCCTCGGACAATTTTTAACCATACACTGGTTCATTTCCAAGTATTCAAGAGTAACTCGACCCATATGCCTTCCCCACCATAAATAATTACTAATCATAACAAAATCATAAACTTGAGGGACAAGTTCAATTAAGAAGTAAAATCAACCAACTACAAAACCTAATTATTGCAGTGATTGTACCATTACCATTTTCCATCAACTTGAGCAACACAAATATACAGACATGTATGCAGGTACAAAATACATCCATACATATATACATACTACGTAGAATTTGAGAAAATCATCTCCTCAAATTCAAGTTCTATATTCTCCTCTCTCCCAAAGTTGTTCTTAGTACTCCAATTGATTAATATACCATGGAAAAACTGCAAGAAGTCTCAAATAAACAAATAAACTTTGATAAAGTCTCTGAAATTTTACTTCATAAGCAGTCATCATTTGTGTCTCAACCATTAGTAGAAGGAAGAAAATAAAGAACATTAAAATTTACAATTACAACTTGTCGAAATGGTTAGCTCAACACAGAATGAGAAAGATAAAGACTTCTCAACACAGAATGAGAAAGATAAAGAATTCAATGAAATTATATCCATCAAAATAACCACAAAAGATATTCCAAAGTACATGGAAGGATGCTAAACCCAACTATCATTGATACAATTAAATGTACCTAGGATGAACAATTAGGCAACGGAGAAGGAAAGAGAACTCAAATAAGAAACAGATCTGTAACTATTCCTCCCCTCCCCTCCCCACAACAACCATGATTTTACCAGCACCAAGACACAGATCACACAAACAAACTCTGCTAGAATATCTCAAAAAATTGATGATCTCTATGTTAATCAAATAGAATGTGCAATTTGTTGCTCATTATTAATTTGGTCCAAAATCAAAGGAGTTAAAGGTTATCTTCCATCAGCTTAACAACAGTACACAAATAAATGCAGTTTCACCCTACAAAAGTACACAACCAGTGCAAAATTTCAAATGACAACTATCCAGGAAAGCGCATCAATACCTTAAACAGATTTTCCACAGAGTAGGACGCAGGCCAGGGTACAGGAAAGAAGCTTCAACCTGCAATAAATGTGCAAGAATAAAGACCTTCAAAATGGACATTGATCAATAGGGAAAGAAATAAAATGAGAATGCATTTTGGATATCAAACTGAACTCTCAAATAATGAAAACACTAAATGCAGAAAAGAATATTCAAAATTTGTAGAACACAACCCAATCATTTAATAATCCAGTATATATCTGTACCCTGTCATTGGTCAATGTGAATCGACCACTAAAAACATCATCTGCTTTAGATGCACGGAGATTCATGCATTTCACAACATCTTTTACTGTATGGTAAGAATTCTATACATCATAAAATAGCATATTAAAAATGGTCAGAGTGAGGAAAAAAATTTTATAGGCATCTGAAATCAAAGAAGTTAAGGTCATTGAAAGATTGTTACTTTATAAAGAAACCTGCCAGAAGGTAAGAATCTCATGTAACGATGATAGCGAACCTGCAGGAGGAAGGGGAGAAATCAGGATTGACAGTGGTTAAACAATAATTGAACCATGTGAATAGGCATATTTCTTTTCGCAACTAAAATTTTTTTAATGCAATTACACATGCCACTCAGATGAATGAATCAAAACATTACTCAAAAAGCCAGATTGTCTTGGTCATTCAATCTCGCTTTTTAGTGTACACTCCATATCTCATTCTCATACCTCACAGCAAAAGAACAACCCAAGCATCATGTAATGCATACAAAAAGAAGGTTGTAGTTGTAGAACAATGTAGTTGATATCATATCCCATGGCCATGCTGGACAATGCAGTGAGCTACTGAGAACAAAGGAAGTTCGAAGAGTACATGAATCTACATTCAGAATGAAAATATGAGGAATTATACTTCCTTTTCCTCGAGGTTTTAAATACTGGAATTATAATCTTCCATAAAAATGCGGGGGCAGGAAAATTTATAATCCTCCATACATATGGCACTCTATTTATAATTTCACAATATGCAAATTTGATAATGCCTGAAATTACTAAAACTTTATATGAGCTTCCCGCACTCGTGCAACTCATTACAAGCAAAAGTGCAGATGAATCTGAAGATTTTGGCCTTTCCTTTTTGTATGAAAAGCTACATTTCCTCTTATTATTCTGGCCTATCTTTATGACTGAAGCACTTTACGTAAGAACCATACTTGCACAAAGTTGCCAAATTAACAAGAATTGTGTTGCATTCTCAAAAAAAAAAAAATTGTGTTGTGTAAACAGGACATAAGCATACCAAATGAACTGGATTGGTGACAGTCCACTCTCTCACACCAGCACGAATATAGGTGTTCCTACTCACATAGAGACCTGACACAGAGAAAAAAAAAAAAAAAAGGTAAGACAGCAAATTTAAGAGATAAAAGGCAAAGCCAACAATAAATTCAATCTTTCCATGACAAAGGACAAACTAGTCATTTTTGTTAGAAAACTAGTTTCATTGTTTATTATTTTCCTCAAAAAAATGTCAACAAATTATAGCAAAAAAGGGTTTATGCTAGTTGTAAATGAAACAGAAACACAGAAAAGAATTATTAATATTTGCACTACCAATAGGTAATAATGGAAATATTATGAAAAATATAAATAAAATATATGATATGCAACACATTTATGATCTGTTCCAGCCATTCTCATAAGTATATAGAAATTACTTTGTACATTTAATATTTGTACGAAGCACACTCTTAAGCAAAGAGAGGAAAGAGTACTATAGCCTGTATTAAATAAACCAAAATAAAATCCATTCTAAAAGATTTAGACCAGCAAACAAAGTTCAAAGAGAAAAAACACAACAAATAAGAAGGAACAAGTTCAAAGAAAAATTATAAAATTCAGAAAAATCAATATAAAATAGAAAAGTTCTTAATTTTTCATTAAAAAGTGCAAGATTAGATGCAAGATAGAATTAGAATATACCATCAGTACGGACCCTTGGTCTTAAGAGCCACATTTTCCTCCATGAGCTCTCATATTTTGATTGCAAGATCTTATAGTTTTCCACCACTCCAGATAGCTGCACAAAATATAAATCTGCATTCAAGCTTGGATTCAATGAAATGAGAAAAAGGTAATTAGAATCCCACCAACATTGGAACTTACCTGCCAAGCCTTTAAGCAAGCACTACGCCAGAATAGAGGGTTGCGAAGAGTATATTTCCATTTTCGGCAAACACAAGCAGCCCTTCCTAAATCATAAGGATTCATTCGTAAAAAGACCTGCATAAGAATATGGCTGTCAGCTGTGGTATTTTACACCATAAGCAAATGCTGAAGCCCTTTTGTTATTAGGAAAAGCTTGGTGATTCTGAACACATTACTTATGTGTTATTTAACTGATTGTTCCCTTAATCACATTCCATGTTGATGCAGAACCAATGTAATAAATCCCACTGATGCAATACTCTCTCACATTCTTCTACCACACTATTTATGGGAGTCATTTCCCCATTTTCATTATATTCCTCGTTTTAGGATCCATAACTGATAACTCCCATCTCAACACTCTCTAATCGCATTGCCACATTGAAAAAATTGTAATGGTACTCCAATAAAAAAATCCAAAAATTAAATGTCCTTTTCCAATTTTTGAAAATATCCAACATAGTCAATTACATATCAGCGCATACTTCATATCTAGTGTGATTCGACCAAGTTCAACTTATTTAACATAGAAATGATTGAATAAATTTAGCACAGTATGTCATCTCTGTGCAGAGAACAGCTTCATAAAAGGAGAATGTCAAGTTCATTTAAAAAATTAAATCATTGGCATCAAATACCTCCAATAGCAGCTCATCAGGCAAGCAACGATGTATCAATGCAGGATCATTATTTTGTCTTCTACTTGCACTCCCATATGGTGCAACTGGTCTAACGTTAATTCCATAAAGATCTGAAACACAAACCTTGTTTACCATAAGAAACCACAAAAAGCAAACAAAGCATAGCAAAAAAATAATAATAATTAAAACGAAAATTGAAAATAAAAAATAAAAAAAAAAGATCAATGAGAATTACCAAGCCATGGTCTTTGTGTAACTAAGTACCGGACAGTCTTCAATTGCAAAGCTGTTTCCAGCTCAGCAGGAACTTGCAATGCAAAATCTGCAAATCATTGTAAAAAATAAAAAAAGAAAAGCGCAAGAAACTCATATGATCATTAATTATTAAAAAAAAAAAACACTTCACTGTTTGTTTGGATCGCTAGGAAATGTAGCAAAACTTAAACTAAAGCTTTGAACTTTAAATTTCCCATTATCTAATACCTGATGAAAAAAACAAAAATCCCCACCCACAAGCATCTAATTCAAGAAATTTGAATTAGTTTGTACAAAGATAAAAACTTTATCTTCCATAAAATTTATCCGAGTTCAATCGTTGGAAGCTTTCGATTATATAAAACGAAAAAGTCACAAATTGGAATTCGAAAAATGAAATAATGGCAGAATTTTATTTACCTGAAGTCATGTGGATGATGGATATTGGATATGGATGGTTTTTCCCTTTTTTTTGCTCAAAGAAAATCTTCTATTTTTTTCCTTCTCGATTTTCTCGGGAAAATTCGAGAGGAAAAAATAGAAAATGAGGAACGAGAAGAAGGAGAAAAATGGAAGGAGAAGGCTTGTTAGCGTACAAGCAAGTCTATCGAAAGGGCAAATACCGACCGTTAGAATTGCCGCATCAATATGATCCATTCACCATTGATGAACCTTTCTTTCACCTTTGGAATCGATATCTAAAACGACTCTTACGTTTGACGTTTATCCCTATTTACACATAAATTAAGAAAATTGATTAATTTAATTAAAATAATAATTTTTATTTTATATTTTTTATAAATACTCTTTATTTATATTATATTATATTTTTTGATATATATATATATATATATATATATAGTAAATCTTTAATATATATTTAATATTTGTCGTATTTTTAAAAAAATATTTTTAAATACGTAATATTTTAAAAAAAATATTTTTAGATACGTAGTATTTTTGAAATTTTTTTTTATTAACAGTAAAAATAAAATAATTTTTATTTTTTTCAATAATTTAAAAAAAATTCCAATAATATATACAGAAATAATTAAAAAAGGCCCAAATAGATTCATTCTTCGTAAAGGCCCATCAGAAAAACAGCAATTTTTTCCCTCTCTATTTTTTAATCCTCTTTCAGGGCCAGATTAAGCGGGTTAGCTTGAATTTTGCTTAGACCCATTTGTAGCCTCAATTGGACCAACTAGCTCAGGATTCAATTTGTGCGCGTGCATATATATAATTTTTTAACTGAAATACGTGAAAATATAATTATATAAAAAAATCGATAAAATAACTTTATATAAATTAAAAAAAAAATAACTCTTAAATTTAGTTTTTAATATATACATAGATTAGTGATCTATTCTTTTTTATTTTTCTTCCAATTATCTCAAAATTTATAATATATCAATTAAAGATAAATTTTTTTTAGGTTGAAATTGGATTAATAATCCTCCCAATTTTGTGATAAGGAAACATAATTAAATTCATATTTTTTCAATTTGAGTTAGTTATGCATAGGTAATATAATCATAAAATAACCAAAATTATTATGGTCATTAAACTAATAATATAATAATTAAGACCTATTTTATTATATAAAAAAATTATGAATTCAAATCCTAGTAATTATTACAATTTTAAAAAATTTTAATATATTAAAATAAAAAATTTATTTTTCAATAAAATTAAATTTATTATCTAATCGAAAAAATTTAATGCTGATAAGGAAAGACGAAGAGAAAAAAAAAATCAATAATTAAAAAAAAGTGATATCCATAAAAATAAAAAAGAAGCAGAGTAATTTGTGGAAGAGTCGGTGTTGACAGAAGAATAGTGGCGGGCTGCTTCTCATCAACAATTATTATTGGGGCCAATTGGTTTTTTTTGGTGGCAATTTTAATGGATAAAAAGAGGTGGTTGCTGCGGGGGGTCACTGCCAGAAAACCATTCATTAATAGCTTGTTTTGAGACCCACTGCTATATCCACACAAGACAACAATCATATTATGATTAATAATGTAGTTCTTCAACCTTTAACATATTCACTCAAATAATAATTTACAATTAATTACACTAAAGAAAAAAAAAACCATTTATGATAAAAAAAAAATATTTCACAAATTTTATTGCAATTATTTTTAAATAATTTTTCTTTAAAAAAATTATATATAAATAATTTTTATCATAAATTAATAAATTAATTAAATTTTGGAACTGGGGATCTAAACACCAAATTTTATCAACTAGATGTAATCTCGAGACCATGATTTATGCCAATTGGAAAGCAAACATTAAAGAGGCACACAATTTGTATTTGATCATATAAAAGAAAAATTTTATAAAAAAAAAATTGAAATAGACATGACATTAGAATAAGAGACTTATTTTTCTCCTCTTAATTGATAGTTGCAAAATGGCAAACAATAGAGATATTTTGAGCAATTGAATCAAATGCAATTTATTATTATTTTATTTCTACACATGTGGAATCATCATTTGAGATTTTGATTCTCTTCCAATGAATAGCAAGGAGTTATCAATAGCTTTTCTTAATTATAATAAGTTTTTTATTCCTCATTCTTGAATTGAATTATTTATCCTTGATAAAGGAAAGATTAGACATCCTAATTAAGGAATCATATTCATAAGTGGATCTTAATTATTTTCAATTAACATCACATGGTATAATAATGACATGTGTTGAAAGAAATATATTCTTGAGTACTTTCATTTCAATTGAACCATTTTATTTTGAAACTATTTATGAAAAATTCCTCTTAAAAAAAATATTCCTTTACATTGAGTATCATCTTCTTCAATAATAATTGTTGTTGTCCTACAATAATACTTGATCGGTCTTAAAAATGTCATGATACTTTTTCTTTTTTGGAATGTCCTAAAAGAAGACACATTTTTTTATTAACAATTTTTATAAAGAGTTTACTAAGGGTTTTCGTTATTCATAGTTATTTCAATTATAAAATAATTATATTAAAAAAAATATAAATAAATTAACATAAAAAATAGATGAATAATAAAAAAAGATATTAATAGAATTATATTTCATTATAATCACTGTCATTTTAAATAATATATTATAATCCTCACTTTTCACTCATTTATTTTATTTTTAAATTTATATATTTAATATTATCTGAATTTTCAATTTTAAGGACACTCGTTAGAAAAATCATTTTATTAATAATATTATTTTTTACTCTATTTTTTATGTTTATCCGTTATTAATTTTTAAATAAAAAATAAAATTGAGTTTATTTGTTATATTATTAAGGTTATAAAAATATTATTCTTTTAAAGGTTAATTATTATTTTTCTTTTGTAAAATGACTTAATACACTAAGTCCTCTTTAACCTTTCAAAATACACTTACTTTCCCCTAACGAATGTCTCGTTATAATATTACACCATTCCGTCTAAAATTATCGTTAATTAATTCTAAAATGGTCAATAAGAGACTGTAAAAAAAATATAAATATTCTTACTCTTTAATTTTAATTAATTACATTCTATTTTTTATTTTAAAAAATATTTTTTAGTGTTAAAAAATTTATTTTCATATTTTTTGACAAATTTGAGAATAAAAAAATATTTTTTAACAAATTTGAAAATAAAAAATAAACAAAAACTTTTTTAAAAAATATTTTTTATTTTTATTTAAAAAAATAATTTAAGAAAAAATTAAATTATTTCTTCTTAAATTTTTTTAATAGAAATAAAAATTTTATTTCCATAGTTTTGATAAATTTGAAAATAAAAAGTAAAAATATTTTTTATTTTTATTTTATAACACCCAAATTTTTTTTTATTAATTTTAAAATGTTATTTTAATCAAAGAATAATAATATTTTGAATAATATTTAATGAATATAAAAATATTTATCAATTGTATAATATTTTATTATATAAAGTAAAGAAAAAAAATTAGATTTTTAAGTA
>CANXYC011096747.1:0-23375 GCA_948193065.1 Aleurites moluccanus | reverse complement strand
AAAACAATCAAGTGAACCAAAATCCTTTGCCAATAAGCTAAGTTGAGCTCCCTGCTCCTTCCAACTAAGAAAGTATATGCTTTTGTGAATATCACCCAAGAGGATAAAATTCTTGACCTGCAACGAAGTGAAAAGAGCATTTATGGGAAAAAAGCAATCCAGTAAAGAAGGTTTAGATCAACAAATAAAAAAGAATAATAAAGATGGCATAAATACATTGTATGGTGCTTAGTGCTTTTCTCACCACTTTAACCTAATCATATGCAATGCTGCTCAATAACATAACAATAAATAGAAATTACCTACTAAAAACTAACCCTTAATTCCACAATAAAACCAAGCATTTACTGCATTTAAGAATTAATAAAAACACGTGTAAGAAATTTTTAAGATATTTCCTGCAAATTAGGTTACATGAATCCAGCAATTGGTGTCAAAATAATCTAACACACGATGAGGTTCCTTTTTTAAAAAAACAAATCAGAGATTGCATCTTTCAACCTCTTTCTCTTCCCGTCCTTCTTGACAACCCATACTGACAAGCAGAAAAAGAAGCATGAAACATTCCAAAATGAATTTAGCATAACTTTGGACGACATATCTCACACCAATTAAAAGCTACAATCAAAGGACTGAGGGCTGACTAAAGTAATGATAAGAAGAAATGTCGATGTTGAGTAACACTTACAATATTTAAGCTTACAACATATAATGGTGGAGCATCAAAAAATGCAACACCATTCAATTCTGTACCGGTCCACTTGTGTAAAATGATTTTAGGACCAGAAGCTATCAGCAGATGACCTTGAAGTGAAGCTAAAGCAGATATAGCACCTTTCAACTCCTTAGAATAAACTTCTGAAACCTGGAAATAGAAGTGACTAAATAAATACTGAAGCATATGGACCTTTAACAAGAACGAAGAAAAAAACTATTCGAGGAAATGTTAGAAATTTTACATTGCTCGAGTTTAAGGGAGGGGAAAAAAAGATATTTTGAAGTAAATTAATTAATTCAAAACATACCAAAACTTGGGGATTCTCTGTAGTTTTCACAACAGAAAACAGAAGCATACGTCCTCTTGCTGCAACATCCTCTCCTTGCACATAAGCAGTTCCAATGGCTAAAAGAGTTTCATTCTCCTTTGTGGTTGTATTCTGCAATACAGTACTATATAAGTAAAAAGTGAACCACATAAAGACACAGATATGTGACAGAAATTATTTCACTTTTTAAAAAAAATAAATATATAACCAAATCAGCAGGAGTGTCTTTGTCACAAACTCTAAAAACATCAATTTTCTCAAAGAAAAATCACAAAAGTGATAATCCACCACTTCCCCATCCCACCTTCAATATTAGAGAAATGAAGTAGTTGGAATTGTGAAAGACCACACTTACAAACAGTGTAACCACTCGCACAGTAAGCGCATTTTCAGAACTTTGCATTGGGATTGCAGCCTTGGTTTGCCAAGGGCCACCAGCTCTCTCTGGTTCCAAGATTCGAACTTCAAATTCTTCTACATTATAAGTTCGATGCTGTTCATCAGCACTTAAATTATGATTCTCAATCTGATGGCCCACTTCTTGATCAACTAGTGATGAAAGAACTTGATTCAATGGCTTTTGAACCTGCAGAGAATAGACACAGCGTTACTGCTTCAGGATATGCTCCAGACAGAAAACTATTCCATGAATCCTAATATATAGTTCAGAAAAGGTAGTGTTGGTGTGCGAGCTATGCCACACGAGTACTATGCTAAGCTTATTTAGACATATACAAGCATCATATATAAAAGAAAAGCAAGAAAATATTAAGTGGAAGATAGAAAAGACACTCACAGGAACTGAAACTATAATTGGATACAAATTCTTCTCAGCAAAATAGGTCACTTGATGTGGAGTTCCCTTCAATGGAACCTAACCAGCACAGAACTTATTTTGAGTACAAAATAGCTTTTACTAGTAAATAGGATAGAAGAATGGTGGATAGAGGGATTGGGAGGACCTTTTGCACTGGCCAATAATTATCATAACTTGAGAACGATGGCAGTTGGCAAATCTTCAAATTACCCTATAAGATAGGAACACGAAGATGAATTTCCACTGAAGCTAAAATGCATAAAATCAGCCAGAAAAAAAAATTGTTTTATTTTCAAACCTGGGAAGTAACATAAATGAGGCCATGATTGCAATTCACATTGTGAAGAACAGTGAAGGCTACAATAGATCCATCACATAACTGCAGAAAGAAAATAAAGTATCACAAAAAAGAGGTTGAGATTGAGCAAAAGGATAGAAGGCATTTAATTAGTTACATCCTTGCTCATGCAGTAATACTTAAATTTCAAAAAAAAAAGTCAAATTTAACTCATTAGTAGAGAACACTTCTGACCTGTGGATGAACTCTTATTCGCTCTCTAAAGACCATAAACCAAGCTGGTCTTGATCCAGAAAGGAAAAACCCTTGATAACCACTAATATTCTTGAAAATGGTAATCCTCTGGCATGAGGACTCGGTTGATGCTTCCTCTCTTGTGTAACTATCCAAGGGGACGCGAACAAATCTCAAATTTCTAAGTCTTGAAGAACTATTGATGCCTAAACCAACAGAGTTTTGTGCAGAAACAGAATCATCTATTTTAGAAGTACCATCTGGACCTTCAAACAGGTAAGCATGGTAACAAAGGATTGTCCCATCTGTCAGTATTCCAAAAAGAAAAGGCCGACTATAATGCCCAGACCATCTCTGCATTACCAACTCAACAACCTTCATATTGTGAGTACTTTCTTTCCTTCCTGGGTCAGTCGCTTTTTCAGAACTTTTGTTCATCATTTGCTGTGAATCTTTGAGTGGTTCCCGCACATAGGTATCAACAAGATGGGTTTTTCCAGATACAAACTTTTCCACATAGAACACAGAATAGAAATTTGGCACATCAAATATTTCAAGTGCACCAGTCTCATAACATATAATACAAAATATATCTCCCTGATCATGTGAGCCACCATCAACACCATCTATGGTTTCACTAATGCCAGTAGAAAGCCATGCATCTGTACTTGCCTTCCGGAGCCAAGGCTGTGGTCCCTTATCAACATATAGTGTGCAGGCAGATACTGATTCCTTGGAGTTCTCAAAGGCAGATGGAGTATTGATGGAAACCATGCAAGTAGAAGGATCTGTTATTCCAAATTAAAGATGTGCATAGTTAAAAGGTACCACCCAACTGACAAGTTCATGAGAACCTATTGTCATTAGTTCATGCTGCAGCAAGTAGCTTCGGAAAGAGCGTAAATGATAAGAAGATCACAATACTCAACATTCATGTGAAGTTATTCATAGCAAACATACCTCCAACAAGAAGCCGGATACTTCCATCAGTCATTCTTACCAACACACATGGATCAGCAATAGAAACAGATGACACCATGGGACTCTCAGAACCAGGGCCAGATTCAGAGTTTGAAGCTCCAAAGCTCAAGTCTTGAGTCATAAAAGAACCATCTAGAATTCGAGCACCACGTTCAAAGACCTGGACAACTCGACGCCTGAAAAGAGAAGAGGGGAGAATGCATGAAGTAGAAGATATATTCATGTTTTATTAGTTATATATAGAAAACATTGCATAAGGCCATAGTAAAACATAATAGCAACAATGTAAGTGTTAAATTAATCAGAAAGAGAACATGCTGACATATAAAGCAAAGATTTGATTTCCTGAAATAAATACTAACCAAAAAAAAAAAAAAGTGCACTTGACCAAAAGAGGTGCTTCAGTAAATTTATCTTAAACAAAATTAATCAATTTTAATACAAAATTAATCAACAGTGAAGACCCATTAACAAATATAAACCAAATGAATAGAACAAACTAGCATGCCAAAAAGAGAAAAGAAGTTCCATGAATTAATAAATTCAAACAACTTAAACTCAGTACATTCTAACCTTCCAAACAAATTGCCAGCACCAATTGTCCGTCCTTGTACAAAATAGTCCACACTTTCAGTGACTTCCGTCAAAGAATCAGCAGTTTCAAGTACCTATGCATCGTACAAAAATAGGAAGACATTGCAAAAGCCAATTATATGATGCGACCATAGATACAATTAAAGAACGTTTCCATTTGTGCGACTAAAGCTAACTTGGAATGAGTTGGACTAGAAAATACAACAACTGTTCAGAATTGCCCAAAGATGCTGGATTATTATAAGGTGAAAAAAGATTCTAAGATTAGGTAGTGTTTGATAACACCATTCAACACTTAAAATTAAAACTTTCAGCACTTAATCATTGTAAGTTGTTCGGTAAAGCATGTCTTAAAAACCTCAATTAAGCTAAAAACCACTTAAAATGGTAAGTCAAAATTTTTAACTTGCAATTTAAACCGAATATAATAAGTGGTTAGATTTTTAAATAATTTTACAATTTAAAAATTATGTCACTCAATTTATTCAACATTTAAAATTTAACACTTAAATTTTTAGCACTTAATTTTCAGTTTTACCAAACACCACCTAAATTACATTGTCAAAAAACTCCAATTTACAATACTACCTCTGGTTACAAATCTATCCATCATATATAAAATATAACCACAAATTAAAAATTGATCTAACACCAGGTGTTGGATAGATTTGCATTGAAAAAAAAAAAAAAGAAACAAAGAGTGCAAGCACAAAAAAACAAAAAGAAAAATGAAACTGGAAAACCTAATGTATGATTTGAAGATCTTAATCATGGATCTTTTTCCAAGGCTGTTCTATTTCAGATAGGAAATTAAACAAGTCTTTTTTATGATATAACATAAATAGCTGAATAGGAAATAATCCACAAAGTTTGCAGACAACTTCTATTTTTGTTACAAAAAGTGAGAGTACCATAGTGCGAGCCTCCATACTTATGATCAAATATGCATGATATTCATCATCGACAACAGCTATTTTAGATGAATCAACATTATGACCACGTGAATTTTTGTGGTAAACAGTCCAAATTCCTTTACAACCAGGAAGATCAACCTGCAAATTGAAGCATACATATAAGAGAAGGTGCCCTTGGAAGAGAAAAGTCTTAGTGCTTCCACAGACATGATAGAACATCAGATGAACAATGTAGAAATGAAAAATTATGCAGATAACACTTTAATTTACATAAACAGTCATGCATAAGAATGATATCAACATGTGAACTTTTGCATCAATTATAGCAAACAATACTATCACCCATATAACCAAGAAAGCACTTGGAAATAAAAAATAAAAAAAAAATAATTGAAAGGCACCACTAAAATTTACAGGACCATATTGCATACATTCACCAACCTTCATAAGAAAGCAATGATGTTTTATCCATGAGAGCATGCTACTGTTACCCAATTATAAAGACGTGGTAAAAATGGTCATGAACCCAATTCCAACAATTAAGAAATATTATACCATAAATATAAAATGTTGCACATACCATAATCTAAACTAGTCTTGCAATAAGATTAATTGTCATTTACACGTCAACTTAAGGTAACAAGGGTCGTAGCTTGAAAGATACTAAGTGATGCAGTTCTATGAATTCTTCAGTTTGATAATTTACTAAAGGGAAAGAAAGCAAGAGTCACTGCCACTCAGGACTGCCTGCCAAATTATGTGGATTAGCTATCCAAAATGTAATTCATGATGATAAGATGACAACATTACAATTTATATGCAACTCATCATCCAGGATAAGAAAGTACATAAAATATGCACAAATTTAAAACACAAAGCTATTTTCCATGTACAACTCAATGGAAAGTTAATAGTAGGGGAAACCTCTGTAATCATTTCTGGGCGAATCGATTGCTGAAGAACACAAAGAGCACCATTTTTCCCATGACCAGAACAGCACACCTGGATAAAGTACCCAAAACGCACAAGAAATATTACATTTAGAAACTAGATTTGCTTTTATTCTGAAATATATAAAAAAAATAAGGACCCGTGTTTGAGAAGTCAAAGCCTGAATAAGAAACACAAGCATGTAGCAGTACCCAGACTTGCAAGAGTAGGCCAGTAAACATGTCTGAGGGCAATTTATTACCATTTTTTCACTTTTCTTAATATATGATAATCTTTTCAAGATCGATATATAGAACTAAATAAAATAGCAATATAACCTGCCTAACTAACCAGTTCATAGTTGCTTTGTTTAGCAATTCCAGTTGCATTTGCATCAGCATTTATCCTTAAACTGTATGAAAAGTCTTTTATAGGACCAACGTTGATCAATGAATCCCTCACTGCAAATGAGAAAGTTTTCTGCACCATAAGGCAAAGAAAAAGGAGAGAGAAAAAGATAACTGTCATCAGAAAAACCCAAGTGAGAATCAAATCAACATAGAAAAAGTTGCCGCAACATCACTAACTGTGACATGGTAAGTAATTCTGACAGAGAAGTCGTGGCAGTATTTTTTTCTTTTTTTCATAATTGTAACAATATTTCAAATGCAAATATATGGTCATGTAAATGATAGGGAATTGAAGAATAATCGTGTTAATAGAGTACACCAAGGAGAACATTCCAAGCACCAAAAGGAAGGAAATTTATCTATAGCCTTTATGAGCGGGAATCATCAAAATACATGGCAACAAAAGCATCATTAAAAAGAATTACAAAAAAGGTTCTAAACCATCAGTCAATACAAATAACTTCCTCAAACTAACCAACAAAGTAGTTGTTTGTCATCATGCAACACAAGCTCCTCCAGCTCATAACTCATCTTGAAGCCAGTCCTTACTAAATACCAATAACTGGAAACAACAACTCTTGCAAACTACTTATCACCAAAATTATCCCTCTTTTTTAAGGTTACACATTGTCAAAATCAAGCCTCCAAAGCAAAAAATAAGACCTGTGTATCTCCAACAAGTTTGTCTCTACCAACTTCTATGACCCCATATCAATTGGCCATACTTTTAAAGCAGCTTCTTCTAGATCCCATCCATCAAACGCAACTTCTCAATTCATATCGATCCCATCTTAAAGAAAATTATGAAAAAATTTAAAAGTGTTTAACCCACATTGCCAATCATTCTAGCGGAGGATAATTGATAAGTTTGTTTGGAAGAATAACAAACAATACGTATTGCCAAATAAAAAGACCGGGGTGGCCAAAATATATTGTCATGCAGAATTGTTAT
The DNA here is from genome assembly GCA_948193065.1 of Aleurites moluccanus. Classification (NCBI taxonomy): domain Eukaryota; kingdom Viridiplantae; phylum Streptophyta; class Magnoliopsida; order Malpighiales; family Euphorbiaceae; genus Aleurites; species Aleurites moluccanus. Next base: position 16,199 of record CANXYC011096747.1, on the reverse strand, counting down.
AGTCATGAACATGTTGTCTTATATTAGTTGGGTCTTACAGACCCTTTTCCAGGAGAAATGGTTCCCTCCTTATCAAGTCTACAATATCCTATAGGGATGCAAACATAAAGAAGGAAATAAGCTTAAACAACCTGTGTTGATTCCGTATTGTTGGCAGTTGAACCATACAAAGAAAGCTCCTCCCCACTAACCATATCTTGCAAACCATCAGAAGGTGACCTCTTCAATCGCTTTGTTGAAGGACCATCACCTTCAATATCTCCAACCTGTAGCAATACAACCCAAAAACTTCTGGAAGAAGGATCCCAAAAAACATTGAAACAATTGTTCTGAAATTCATAAAATCTGAAAATGAGTTGAAAACAATAATGAAAAGGAATTTTTTTTCAATGTTTATCAGCATGTAAATTTCCAAGATCGGTTTCAGAACAATAAAATTAACTATTTTTGCAATTTTAAGATGACAATATTAACTACATGATCCAAAAGAAGCAGCTGCAGTTTAGAAGCTGGAAATACAGTAGAAACTTATCACTTTAACTACAGAGAAGTGGATGCTTCCAATATGGTACCTCATCTTTCAAACCAGATAATGTCATTGAAGATCCCAATCCATAAGTAAATTGCACAAGCAAACTGTCCCCCAAACGACTGCCCAGAAAAAATAATGAACTCCCAATTGTTGTAATGTCCTATAGGAAGTTCAGCACATTGTCTCAGTAGAATATGGTTAAGCTTTACAACAGTGAAACCAGAAGAATGAATAACAGAGAAAAAGTAATACAAGAAAACATCTGAAAATAGTAACTAACCGAAGTAAGTACTGAAGCCTTGGATTTGGAAAGATCAAGCCTTTGTATGACCCTTCAAGTGAAGGAAAATAACAGTCAACATATGAGCTATCCACAATTAAAACTATTTGATTACATGACTACACAAAGAAAATGAAATATTTATGAAATCACAAATTCAAGCAATGAATACACACCATATTAAAAGTAGGATTTTTTTTTTTATTATTATTTTATTTTAATCTTTTCTTTTCCATTTGCAGAAGAGGGGTAGAAGGGAGTGGTTGAGGAGATTCAACTGTTTAGATGAATTCTCGAAGAAACATTCAATGGTGTCTTTAAACTTGTCATGTTTGTTAATTGTGTTAAACTCAACAGTTGGACAAATCAGTGTGTCAATGTTAAATTGGTCCTGACACTTTATTCTTCTCAATGGAAGAGTAAAAGGAATCATAGGTTGCAGTTTCTTTAAACTTGTAAAAGCTTGTCAAGCAAATAATAATAATGATTCCTAAAATTCCATCAGTTAAAACCACTGAACAAAGTATCAATTATGAAAAAACTCAATTTTACAAAAGACAATCAAACATCAATGAAGCAGCATATCTAGTAAAATTTTATACCAAGCTAAAATTTCAAAACTGAGTACCTACTCACCAGAGTCACTTTAAGAATATAAGTAAATCTGTTTAATTATTCCCATTCTATATTCACAAATATATACCTGTACCACTACAAAATAATAGTCAACCCTAGTTACCCAACACTAAGTCTTATCACCAAAGTTGTACCAGGAATCAATTTCTCTGACCACCACTACTGTTTAAAATCAGTGACATGTTCTGAAGTGAAACTTAGAGCATTTGTAAATCTGGTCTCTAGCCTCAAAAAGTATGTCGTGACCTTGAAGTCTATAAAGGCATGTAACCAAATAATACATCATCCATTGATTTTATAAAGAAAAAAGAAAAGAAGAGGACAAAACAAATCCTCTCTACACTTTTACTTGCTTCTAAAACTTGTCAGGTCAAGCAATCTTCACAACAATGTTCAGTAGTGCCACAAGTTATTAAAACCTACCAAATATCAGTAACTTGCTAATCTTTATAAGTTAAATCAAAAGGTGGCACCACTTACCTTCCATCGTAAACAAGGGTCAGTAACAAAAGTTCCCCATTTTTTGCTGACAGCAAGGCTACATCATTTGATAACCAAGTTGCCTTGGCAGCATCAAGTTCCACACTGAAACTTGCTCTTGGAAGCTCTTGACTGGGGGCCAAAAAAAAAAAAAAAAGAATACAAGTAAAAAATACACAAAACAAAGCAACCTAATTATAAAAATAAAAAAAAATTAAAAAATCTGAAACCTCAGATATAGGTTAACTTGAGTGAAACCTATACATGTACAACTCAATTTTCTAGAAGGTCCATTGTTTCACAAAACAATTATGCAATTAGATGATAAAGCATATACATAGATTCATTTTCTCCAAGGGAAGAGAGCGAGAGGAGGGGGGTTGGGGGTGCACAAGTGAGAGAGAGATGGACCTGCTATCAGTAGAAACAGCATTGTTGTTTAGAGCCAATGCACAAGTAGCTGACTGCACAAACAAGATATTAAGATATTATTATGCATATAATGAACGACAGCTGTGGTCACAATTCTACCTCACTGTGATAATGGATAGTGTTTGCACAAATCACAAGAACACCACCAATTGGCGATGGCACAGCAAGCAGCTTACAAGCATCATGTGGAAGATTCTGACCAAAGAAACAAACACAAACTTGACATAAGAACAACTTCTGCAAACAACACAAAATCTAAAGATGACTATTATCAGCTAATGCAAGATAGCTTATTACTTTATACAATGTCCAGTATCTGATTAGAAAATGAAAGATTTTAGCCATTTACCCAATTACCCGTAGCTGAAAGCCAAGAAATTTTTACCAAACATCATAAGGATTCATGACAATTACCATATCAAATTTGATGCTTTGATATTTAGTATTAATTAATAGCAGCATACTACCTAAAAATAACCTATTTACCCTAACCCCCGGCCACATTATAGGAATTAAGATCCTGTCAAAAATTAAATACCTTTCTCGAAATATTTCATCATTTTCTAGATTCCTTTTTAGTTAACAACATACCACAAATGACCATATGAGGGTAGGCTGCTTCAAAGTTGTGCTGATACTAAGAGCAGAGATCATGCAAGTATGATGCTTCCATGAGATGCGCCCAGCCCAAGTAGGCTCCCGCTCGTGAAGGATAACCACCACAGGCTCAATATAATCTATATGTTACAACAGTTCAGACTTATGGTATTAAGATCACAAAAGCAACACAAAAAAAAAAAAAGCATTCACCCAAATTCCACTTTGTTTCTGTAGGCATCACTTCTCATTCCAGTTTGCAGATGTAAAATACCAAAGCAAACAAAAGAAATCACCAGAAAATAAAAGGGCTAAACTTTCATTTTTTTTAAAAGGCTATCATTGGCTTTCCAATTCTTTTAGTAAGACAGACTTGAAATAATGATCTACCCCACCACATCCAACCCTTTACCACCCGATCCAGCTTCCAAGGGCTAGGAGCTACATTGATATCCACATTTTTTATTAGTATTTTCACATTATCATTAAAGGTCATTGCATAATTTTGGTCCTGCCAAAGTAGAGTCCTAAGAAGGAGAATTTAAATTAATAGTTTTACTCCTTATCATATACGCAGACTTCACTCTGTAATTGGAAGTCCGAAAACCTTTACCAATACACAGGGCAACGGCCCCCTAACGTTCATGTGATCATGCATATCTGAAACTATTTAGAAGTTCACAAGCCAAATATAATTAATCACGAACTAGTTGTACCTTTTGAATTGTTATCTATGATCAAAAACTCAAATGTTAAACGGACATACCATGTACAAATATAAAATCTTTGACATGCTTTATGTCCAAGTCTCGTAGATTGATAATACAAGATGATTGGATACGGGCAGAGATAGCACCTCCAGAACCAAGAATGTCATCATCTCCAACCAACCCAGAGACACCCTAAAACCAAAAATTCATGTGAAAACTTACTTTTGAGTGAAAAAAAAAAAAAAAAAAAAAAAAGAACAAATTCAAAAAAGAAATCCTCAAATCTCTAAAATAAGTAAAATTATTAAGAAAACATGCGACACTTATTTTCTAGAAGAACAGGTGATGCATTCTCCTAGTAAATATAAGAGGGTAGCAGTTAATCTAATGTATCATCCCTTTACTGCTGTCTGCTGATTTGGCAAAATGATTGATCATGCATCATTGGATTTACAGGAAATATTATTCCTAACATTTTTAGTATCCTATAATCCAGTTATTTTACTGCTTTTGAAAAGCAATTAGAAAATTTTCATGAGAAGAAATGCAACTTGTGATAATGGTACAAAATACTAATAGCAATTTAAAAGTTGCTCACATTTTGACATTCTTTGGCCTTAGGATTTAAATAAAATGAAATCCAGGATGCCTTCATGCATAAAAACAACTGAGAACTTAAAGCTTCAATAACTTTTTGACTAGAGCGTGAAGGCAACATCCAATTACAACTTTTTGATATTCACATATTTACAATACAAGATCAATTTATTTGTCCAAAGAAATATTTAAAACCTAATTGAACAAGGCCAATATAATCAACATGATTAATTTATATTCTCTGTTTAAGAACATAATCCATCTCAAAAGGAAGTTTTATCAGCTTACTCTTTTGTCTAAAATGCAATTGAATAACATAGAGATTAATGTTTAAATAGATTAAGAGGCAAAAAATTGACCTGAGCAGCCTTAAGTATTATCATCTGCAGATCATAAACAAGAACACCACCGCATCTACCTTGAGGGTCAATCTTTACTAATGGGCCTCTGGCAAAAGATTCTCTACCTCTTTTCAAATGAAGCCACTGTGGACCTTCAAAACAGTGCATAGAGCTGAAAAAGGAATTCAAATCTTAAAATAAGCACATAAAATTTCTCAAAAAATATTGAGAAGCAAAACATTATCCGTGTAGTCCATGGATGACAAAAAGGCATCGATTCATATTAAATAATTTAGCGCGGGCATTAAAAAATTCAATCAAGAGTCACATATTCAAGGATGTTGACCTTTACTTTACCTTGTGCGGAGTCCATGTATTGAATCATCAAACTCCAGAACTGATATCTTTGAATCTTTAAATGCTAAGATAATAGAATCTCTTCTTCTGGAACCATCACCACCTTCTATAGGCAGTACTGCCATTGACTCCACGTTACCATGCAACCTAAAAAAGTAATTTAAAATGATCAATGAACTGGTCGTTTATCAACTTTTTTATAAGTTAAACTAACACTACGGAAATGATATTAAACATTAGAAGTAAAGCACCTCAGTGCCAATGAATTGGAGCAAAACTATAGACATCTATATGTAACTTAGAACAGACCTGTAGTGGCAAACAAGCTCAAGCGCAGCCCCGGAGACCCCGTCCATGACCCCTCCCCGTTTCGTTTCTCGGGAATTTCTGGACTCTCTGGTGCCCTCTTCTTGAACTCTAAGCACATAAACTTCGAGAACGTTACCGGCTGTCAGAATGAGGTTAGGAACAGGACCAATTCCATGTTTCGCAGGCCATTCAGACTCGACATCGTCGGCCTGGATAGTAGGAATTTGGGGGACAAAATCTGCTCGGCAATGCGTGATGAAGCCGGAGGCGCAGTTTTCGATGCCGGTAGGCCAGTGCATCATCTTGTAGGCAGCGAAACTCATTTTCGCGATTATTTGGGATTCTAGGTTTTGGAATTGGCGAGAGAGGAAGAAGGTACTGGAGAAAATGGAGTTGAAGAGAACTAGGAGATGATTAAGATGAAAAAAAGAAGAGTGTGTAGAGATAGACTTGAAGCCAAATTCTGAGTTGTGTTTGGCGGAAGGGATTTGATATGGCAGTGAAAATGATGGTCGGTAAATTTTAACGACGACAAGCCAGTTTCGTTTTTGGGGAGTTTGAATCCGAAATAACAATTTGGCGACAGGTTCTCTATCGCTGCGTCACAGTCCCTTTTCATCTTATTTTTATATTTTAATTCTTTAAAAATATTTAGTTTATATTTTTCTACATATTATAATTTTTAAAATATAAAAATTAATTATTTAAAAAAAAGTTCTATTTTCATTTTTTTTTTCTAAAACTAATTAAATAGTGAGAAGATTTATAACCAACTATGAATGTTTCGATTTCGATATTGTTGTTTGATGTATATTAGTAAGAACACGAAGAATCTCACGATGAATTGAGCCTTTATACGTGCAAAATCCAAGTTTATATGAATCAAAACCTAGACGTTGCTACACAGATGTAGAATATAGTTGTGCACCTCTTTTACATACAGTGCTGAAAGCTGTTGATAGAACAAAATACAAAAGCAAAACTAGTAGATGAATGCCATAGCACCTCATCCTTTTATTACTAATTTAATCCAAAAAAACCATGGCACTTCCGTCAAACTCGCTGCAAGTTAATCCCCAATAAGCATCACTTTTTTTTTCTTCCTTCGGCTGGAGGAGAATGAAATTAGAATGAAATTATAGAAATGTATTGTTCAATATATGATGGGGCAATTCACAAGTTTCAAGAGCTTTTTGCTTTTGATTTTCAAAAAGCTCAGTCGTCAACTTATACTATTAGCAAAACCAACAAGAGGAATATGATGAAAGATTTAGTTAAAACAAAAGCAACAAATCCGAGTGAATCAGCAAGAAAATCAATCCCTACAGAGAGCCAGATAATGGATTCCACAAAATTCCTTGTACAGAAAAATGAGAATTTCAACATCTCTAGCTGCCAATGCAAATCCGCTTAACCCCAAAAGTGGAACCTCCTTAACAACAAACTTGCTCTACCAAGAAGGAACTATCTATCCTCTGAAACCTTTGGGGGAGAAGGTATTTGACTTGACGAGCCAGATACATTCCAGAAAAGCTATTGACCTCCCTACTTTGAGATCAAGACCACATCTTCATTCATCTGCATGCATGGGGAACCAGGTAAATAGAAATACTGTATAGACTAAACATTATACAAGTATTAAAACTTACAGATTTAGAGAGCTCTTTGGCCTTTTCATCATTGAAACCTAGAGTTGCCAAAATTTTGTGACCGGCAGATTCTAATTCTGACCAAATCCCTAGAAGTATATGAGTTGTGGTTATTTCTCCATCATCAACTGTAATTCACACAACAATCAAGTAAGACACGAATGATGCAAACAATAAGAATATGTGTGCACGTGTAAAATCATCATACACTGATTTTAATGACAATAACATAATATTTGACGCATATCGTATTTGAATCAACATAAGTAAACCCATGTTGACTCTTCAAAATAGAAAATCCAAAAAGGAAAAACAGAAGGGGAACTGAAAACATCAGAAATGTCATTCAAAATAACATGCCAAAAACTCACAACACATACCTTACACAATTGGATAAATAGAACACCGGTTAAAAGATTTTAGATGAAACAATCTGGAGAAATTGTTGGATACTAATCACAAGAAGGAAACTCCAAAGATTCTTGATTCTTAATATGCAACCAGAAATTAACTTGAGTGACATGAGCCAAGCAAAAGTACAAAAGCAAACACAGAATTATAGGGAAACTCCATCTTCCATTCTCAAAATTTCACAATTGACATTTGTATTTACATCCAACATGAATCTTCCAAGCTCGACTATGTTTTCCAAAAATAATGTGATCATAGATTGAAATATTAACCACAACTGAACAAAGGCAACCTCTGAAATATCTAATTGTACATATCAACTGCTTCAAGTGCATGACTGAAGCAGCATTATATTCCTAAAGATTCAAGATAACTTTCTAGTAAAAATATATTAATCTAGTATATGAAACCACATGTTTTCTAGTTAAAATTAGATTACAAAGATCATGATCCACATACGCAACTAATTTCATGCATAAACATATTCCTTTCACCAAGTTAACTTCTCAAATCATACTCAACATCAACATGATAAGATATATTAGGAACCACAACTTGCACCATGAAGAAATTAAAAAGTACCTGATTTTAGTTTCTCATCAACAGCCCAATCAAGGGCTCGTTGAGCCTGTTCAGTCAACGGGGGATGTTCAGGGCTGAAAAAATACAGGTCAGATTTCCCAAGTAAGTTTACAGTTTCTTCACGGACCTTGAAAAAGGTGATCCCGTTAGCCCTTAAGAACTTTGCAGCCGGACTTGTTCCTGCAAATGAACATAAAAAAGATTCAATAAAATTCTTAAAGGAGAAATAAAAAACAAAAAATGCTTATTAAAATGTCATAATAATAGCATATCAGTTAATCTTAATGGTTGACATATCAAGTACTCGAGAGATTTAGGAATTATAACCACTACATTATTAGTCCTTAATTATAAATATTGCCCTCCTTTCTGTTGGGAAAAGTATCTCACATCAAATAATGATAAAATATATAAAAAACTTATAAGTGAATGGGTGTTGGATCTAGTACAAGCCAATTGGTTTTGTGCAAGTGAGTTCCAACACTTGCTCACTTATAAACCCATATATGTACGGACCTATATACTTTAATATGGTATCAGAGTTTCATGGCCAAACGAGTTAGATCCTAAGACCTATGTCCAATCCTCTTGTTGTTGGATTGATGATGATATCAATCCGGACAGAAACTGAAAAACAAATATCAGCCGGTTCATTTGTGAGCACGTGCCAACCGGCTTCTTGATATTAGGCCATGAGTCAAGTCCGATTGCACTTAAGGAGCTGTGTTGGGAAAAGTATTCCACATCAAATAATAATAAAATAAATAAATGACTTATAAGTGAGTAGGTATTAAACCTAGTACAAGCCAATTTATTTTGTACAAGTGGATTCCAACATTTGCCTACTTATAAACTTACTTGTGTACGGGTCTATGGACTTTAATATGGTATCAGAGTTTCATGCCCAAATAGACTAGATTATGGGACTCATGTTCAAGCCCCGTTATTGAATTGATGATGATATCAGTTCGGACCGAAACTGAAGAAGAGATATCAGTCAATCCATTTATGAGCAAGTGCCAACCGACTTGCTATGGGTCAAGTCCAGTTGTACTTGAAGGGATGTGTTGGAAAAAATATATAAAGAACTTACAAGTGACTAGGTATTAGACCTAACACAAGCCAATTGATTTTATACAAGTGGTTCTAACACTTGCTCGCTTATATTATAAGTCTATGTACTTTAATACTCCCACCAAGCAACATGTTTACAACCCTTTCAGAATAGAAGCAATACTTCTTGGTTTAAAAGTTGTCGTGTATAAAGTCAAAAGAAGTTACTACCATTAAAATGTCATAAAGAAGAACATACAAACATAAAGGACATTCATTTTTTTCCCAAGCATAGTTTAACTGGGCAATGGCCTTTTTTTCCCTTATTAATTGGAAGCTCAAAACCATATCCTTGCTTATTGAGCTTATCTGAGTTTAACATAATGAAAATTGCCTATTAATCATTTTCACTTAATCCATCACTCAAAAATGAAATGAGTTTGCAATATCGTCATCTGAGCAATCCTTCAGGAATAACGTGATACATGATTAATTGGGAGAACGACTTATTATTTTCAAATTCTACTATACTACCCGCAAGTATAACACATGAACTGCTACTTAAAAAAAAAATAGTTATTGATGACTAACCTTCAATCAAAATCCCCATTAGAAGTGCTTCAGTTCCAGTATTTGGGTACTTGAGCTTCCTCGCCTCCAATTCCCCCAAACCAAACGATCTTATCGCCCTTGCAGACCATCTAATCAATCACAAAGGTTCCTTTAAATCAGTACACTAATCAATGCCTCAAATTACATATATATAATCAACCCAATCAACAACACGCACTTTGGGATCTTCTCTGAAGGGTGTTTCCTGGAAAAACCAACCAAATTAAACTAATTAGACACCCCAGTCCTCAAAATCAAACAAACTAAATAAACATAAAACAGAATCTAGACTTGCTTAGTCGGGAGACTCGATAACACTGTGTCAACCGTCGAGCCATTGCACTTGAGAACGAAATTGCTCAAATTGGATTGCCTAATCCATAGTTTGTTACCGTAAAACGAACTTAAGGAAAGTAGCGGCGAAGAGTGCTGAGGTTTTTCGGCAGAAATTTGGGAGGTGGAGAGTGAAATTGGGAGAAATGAGAAAGTGTAAGTGGCCATTAACAAATATCCTTCGAAAGATTTTGAAGCGAGGTGAACAATGGTGATTTAGAAAGGGGTATGGGCTGTTAAGGAAAGGTTTTTTGGGTGGGTATGGCCTTTGGCGCCTGTGCTTTCATGGACCGAGTTGCTTTCCTCTTTGCTCTTGCGTTGAAGCTCAAGCCACAGTAACGTTCAAAGCCGAGGATAGATAGGGAAAGGAAAATATGCTCTCTATTTTATTTTTGGCATTTTCATAAAAATATCGAGAAATTTCATTTTTATTATTATAAAAATATTTTTTTAAAAATATTATATATCTATAAATATTTTTTAAAAAATATGATATATATTAAATATATATCAAAAATATATCAAATATATGTTAAATATATTAACATATATACAAAAAATAGTAAAAAAAAAAAATTATATATTTATTTATTTTTCCTTTATTTTTTTTCTTTGATAATTGACTTTATTTAATATTTCATTTTAATAATTAATGAGATTTTTTTTTAGCATCAGAGTGGGAAAGGAAGAATCGATTATAAATTTATTATCAAAATAAATATATATTTATTGTTAGATTATACCTAAATATATTAATAAATTTTTTTTTTAAGTTCATAAACTTAAGTGATTATGATCCGTATAATTTATATTATTTCTAAATTAATCAAAAACTCTATATAATATTTCGTTTGTAATTTAGTTTGAACCAAACAATCAAATATTTATAAAAAATTAAAATTCTAATATCATATATAAAAAATTATATTTTGAAAGCTTCTCAATTGAAATTTTTAGAATTAATATGTTTAAAATAATGGATACTTATTTAAAAATTAAATCTGAAACAAACAATTAAATATGTATAATTTTTTATAATAACAGGTGATTATATCTTTTTAAATATTAAAAAAAATTAATATCCATAAAATTCAAACTCTTAGCCTCTATTCTTAAAGTAGTATCAATTTTACTATCTATTATGCTAGTATTTTAAAGAGTAAAACCAAAAATATTGTTAATTTTGTATAGGTCAATATTTCATAAATCATAATGATTTATAAATCATCTATTAATTAATTTTGTTTGGAAAATTCTAAATTACTCTAAATTTAAAAGTTAGATCTATAATGTCACACATTATAAAAATATATTTCAAGCTCAAATGAGGTGGGTTAAGGACAAACTTCAATTTATATTGGTTTTTCACTTTAATGAATACTAAAACTCTCTCTTAAAAAAAATTACAAAAATAGATTTTTAGATAATTTTTTAATATTAAAAGAAAATATTTATAATACTATTTATTTATTATTAAATTATATATTGATGTGTAATTTTTTGAGACACTACTTAACTCAATAATATGAAATAATGAAAGAAATTATATTTATTAGTAAATGTTGAGATTCAATATATCAAAAATAATAATTATTATAAACCTTATCATATATCTTTTCAATATCAAAAATAATATATATATAAGTTTAAAATTCATTATTGGGCTCAACCATTCTGTTGATGGGATTTTTTAAAAAATATAAAAAAAATATATATTATTTTTATTATTAAAAAAAAATTCAAAAATATTATATATCTAAAATATTTTTTTAAAAATATGATATATACCAAACATATATTAAAAATATATTATACAAAAATTAAATATATATCAAATATATTAAATATATAAAAAAACAGAAAAAAAATTATAAAATAAAAAAAAAAGTTAAAAAAATAATATATTTATGTAATATTGATTGCCTGGACTACGATAAGTTTCGAGCTTTGCAATTGGCGGGAAGTATCATCCGCAATTGCCCAGCTAGCAGGCCCCTAGAAAGTATTGGGGCTTGGGTTTGGGCCTAGCGTTCACAATAAAATCAAAACCGGCCACCTGGCACATGTGCGGTTGGTAGTGCAGCTGCGGCGTGGGTCCCGCTCTTACAGGCACGCCGCACACTTCCAGAGGGCAAGTGAAAGTTGGAGTATTCACGGGGCTGAAGTGCCCAGATCAATGAAGGTTGTTTTTATTATTTTTTTATAATTTTTTTGGTTTCTTGCTACGCAGTAACTTGGACATCCGGGTATCGTTATGTCCATTTCAGTTTCACCGCCAAATTCAATTTTTTTTTAACCCTTTTTCACAGTGAAGAGTGATTATCCATTTCTTTTGTAACTCCCATTGTATATTAATCATATAATTATCCATTTCAGATGTATATTATCTTTCAATCAAAGAAGATTGAGTTAATGGAAGAAAAAAAAAACTAAAAAAATAATAGAATTAAAACATTGATTATATAATTATCTATTTACCTTATAATTATCTCTCTCTCTATATTTTTTTTCACTAGGAAATATAGCTCTTATGGATAAAATAAAAAAATTAATATTGAGTAGAATGAAAATTAATTTAATATAAAAAGTTAGATTTCAATAAATAAAAAATTATAAATTAATGATATTTTTAATTAATTTTAAGTAAATTAAAAATTAATAATATATACAAAATTATATTTAAATAAATTAAATAAAAATTTTTTTATAAAATAATATATATTTTTTTTCATTCGAATGACTTTTACTCATGTAAATCATATGATTGCTTGATGGCTCTACCTATATTAGTGAATCCTGTTAATGGAAAAAAACTAAAAAAATACATATTTAATACCCCTGAACATGGGGAGAAAATTTAAGGTAAGACCTAATTTGTCCGAATTATATTTATAATAACCGCAATTTAAATAACAATTAAAAATAGAAAAAAATAAAATAAAATCCAATGCTTAAATGGCTTAAATCACTTTCCTTCCGGATTCAGGTAACTCCGATTACAAAAACACGTGTTTCCTTAAATAAAACTGCAACTTGAATTCAATAAACCCATCTTTATAATTACATTTACCGTTATTACTACTTACATATATATATGGAAGCAGCTATTTGCACTCCCTTAAAATCTATTCACACTCTTCAGGACCCGCATCATTAGTGTGTCCTAACGAATTGGTTGGCTAAAGAATGGCTTATTAACTTTATGCCCATATTACCCTTATTATGCAATAAACGAATCAAGTATTTTTTTTTTCTTTCATATGAACTTTTTCCATTTATTGAGAGGGAGCAACAATAAAAAAAATTTCCAAATAATTTGTCAACTCGTCTTGAAAAAAAAGTATGAATTCTTGTTATCAAAATATAGTTCATGATGTCCAATTAAAAAATAATTTATGAAATTTGGTTGCTTGATTTAAATAATATATTTTATTTATCTAACAATTATTTATAAATAAAGGATGAAGCTTTTATATAAGTCAAGTGGATTAGAATTTTTTGGCGGAAAAAAATCTTAATAATTTATAATGAAATTTTTATTTAATTTATTTAAATATAATTTTTATACAAAATTATTATTTTTATTTAAAATTAATTAAAAATATCATTAATTTATAAAAAAAAATTATTTAATTTATTTAAATTTAATTTTATAAATAAGACTAATTTTTAGTCCGTCTAATATTTATTTTCTAATTTTATTCTTGTTTATAGAAATATTTTTTTATTTATTAAAACTCATATATTTTTTATTTGTTTAACAATTATTCATGAGCTTTAGAAAGAGGGAGATAAAGAACAAAAAGAATTCAGATAATATAAGTACTGTAATTGCCGCCTCTTTAAGTATGCGTCGAGGCTTGGAGGTTACTTTCGTAAAACAACTTCATATTATTACGAGGAGAATTCACGTTTGATGTAAAATCAAGCCACGTGGATCCAGAGGAGGCGGTGAAGTGTAAGAAGCAGTAAAGGTAGAAGGACACCACGCTCACTTTCAGTTTCTCTCTCTTAACTGGAAAAAGTGAAAAGTTAAGAAGCAAGAAAAAGACGAAGAAGAGATGTGTAAGAACAAGAACAAGATTGAAACTCGATAGAATTCCCGCATTCACCGCACAATTTTTCTCAAATTCAAAGTCTTTCAATTTATTAAAAATCCTTTCTTCTCCCGATCCAAGATCCTCTCTCTTTTTTCTTTATCTCTACTCAAACTCGCGGAAATATTACCTACGCTGCGGCAAATCCGGATATTTCCTGACTTGCATTTCCATTTCGAATTCCAAATCTTCGTTTCTTCTTTTTTTTCTCTTCCGGATTTTTAATCCATCTCCTTGAAATTTGAAATATCATCATTATCGAGCTTTACTGTTGAAAGGTCTTTCTCTCGAAGCCTGAGGATCTGGAAATGGCTCTTGATGGTTTATCATATTGTAATTTTGACTTGATTTTCGATAATTGAAGAATTTAGCAGCGGAATTTGAAAGGTAATTATCGATTTCTTGTTTGTATTAAGGATTTGATGAGTCACATCAGGTTCTATTTTTGAAAGGTGTATGGTGATTTCCTTTTTCTTTTGATTTATCAAATGTAATCTTGAATTTTGTTATTGTTCATTAAATGCCGTGTTATTTTTTGCTTTCTCAGGTTAGTGAAGGCGATTGTTGGTTATGATTGTTGAATGAAGGATTAAAAGCTGCAGGGAGTTTGATTTGCAGCCTTTTGTTTAAATTTAGAAGCGAGATTCAATTTTTCAGGGGTGGGTTTCAATTTTCAACTACGGTTAAGTTTTTTTTTTTTCTTTTTCAATCCCACGTGTTTCAAAATTCTTCATAGAGCCTATCTGATTGGCAAAGCCATGACTTTGGATTCACCAAAGGGCATTCCTGGGTTGCTCGCGTTACCGCGGTCGCTTTCTTCCATGGCAGTCTCAGTAGGAGGTCTTGCCATTTTCTTGGTTCTTGCTTCTTTGCTTCTGGTTTCTTACCCCATAGGTTCTACCGTCCATGGGTACTTTTACGGTGTTGATAACTCAAATAAATTGGTTTTGCCCGACATTCCAGAGGACGAAACCAATGTTGATCGTAGCCTTGATAGCAATGCGGATGTGCTTAATAGGAATTCCCAAGGATCTAGTTTAGAAGTACCCATTAGTTCTAGTGGTGTTAATGATAGTGTAAATGTTATTGATAAGAATTCTTTGCCATCGGAGCCTAATCTACAATTTCCCACTGCTAATACGAGACAAAAAGAGGTGGCCAAGGAGAGAGGCAATTCAGTTGCATCCAGTGATAAAGGAAATGCCCTGTCTGATAATTCTGGTAGTGTAAATAAAGAATTGGATGAGAATAGCTCTGTTACTTCTTCTCCTGAACCCAAATTAGAGGCTAACAGCAATACAACCCATATTAATTCCGATAACTCAGGTTCGACCTTTTATTTTAGATAAAATTGATTGCTTATCTTAACAGTAATATTTAACTTTCTTCTTTTTTGTTGGAATGTTTTTATAGGAGTTTATAAATTGATTGATTATAGTGATTTGCTGATATGATTTATTTCTTTTAACTGCTATATATTGATTTTCCAGCTACTACTTCATAGATCGTCCAATTATTAACTTGTTGAGTCAATTAGATTGTTAAAATGGTTTGTTTCCATTATTAAATATATTTTCCTTTTTCAATTCTAAGTGCAATATGTCTTCTCTTTTGAGAGGAAGCAAGTGCAATATGTTCTTTTCTGCTGAGAGGATGATTTGAATTTTTTTTTCCTTTTTCCTTTAGCACATGACTAGAAGATCTGTGGTTAATTCATCATTTTTTATTAAGAATGAGATCCTACATTTTTAAAAAAAATATTTAGTTTATGTTTAGGTACATTGGTGGCAGTATTAAAAGACTTGATGTCACGACCCGACCTCAATTGGGCATGTGACCGGCACTAGGGAACGGGAAAGTATAAGGCTTACGGAACCCGTAGTAAGCCTGACTTACCACTGAATAATAAAACCTGTAATATGACAGCTATAACTGTCACCAACAAGAATTATAAGCCCACATATTCAACATAATCCTCATAATTTAACATTAATTAAGTTTTGCTTAATAAAATAACCATAAACCTGACATTGAAAATAATAATGCGGAGCTCTAAAGATTTAATACAGTGAACATAAAATAATAACATAGTAAATTAAATAATTTTACTGCCTGAGAATTAAAAGGCAGGAATACTCAACTTAAAAATTTAAATCTCTTTAAGTTCGATCCAGAACCTGGAAAAATATTT
>CANXYC011096691.1:0-10643 GCA_948193065.1 Aleurites moluccanus | reverse complement strand
GACCAATATGCTTCCTATGAGATTGAAACCCCATGAACCATGGATAGAACGCTCTTCCCAATGAGAGTAAATTCATTGGTCCATAGTGCACTTTGGGAGCTCAGTTGATAGGGTTTGTATCAGTGTTCCACCTAGAGGGGGCCATGAGCTTTAGGCGCATGCTTGGCCAAGCATGTGTGCACGTTAAGGTAGCAAGGCTACCGATACATATGTTATGATATGAGTTCAGTTATATCAGATGAGATTTGATAATGTTATTCTTTGTGGGCATTTTATCTTCCAGATATGAACCTTGATTTGATCTATGATATGATTTGATATAGCCAAATTATTATGAGTACCATGTTTCCTTCAAGTAAAGCTTATTATTCTTTCATGCCTATATTTACAAATTATTGTTCATGATGATGATTCAATATTTAGACTTTTGATTTATAATGTTCATATCTTACTGAGTTGAAGGCTCACTCCTCTTCTGTGGATTTCAGGTGATAGCATAGCTCGTGAGGGAGCTAATAGAGAGGATCAGGCTTATTGACTTGTTTATTCCAAGAAGCTTCATTGTAATAATTCTTTTGAGATATTTTGTATAATTATTAAATAGTATTATGACACAATATGTAATGGGAGTGTACTCTAGAGCTCTGTAGTTAGTCATTCAAGGATATTAGTATATTTTGATGTATGATTGTTACCTTTTGGGTACTCTTGTTCCTTAGTGATATGAGATGCATCTTTTGATCATTAAGGAACAAGAGAAAGATGTGAAATGATAATGGAAAGATATGATTGATGTTTAATTATATGTATGGACATGATCATGGTATGATAATGTATGATGTTGTAATTGATATACTGGTGTATGAGATTCATGATTTGTGAGTTTTTCGGGTTTATGGTGACCTTAAGCCTACCCTTGCCCTAAGACCGTCATACCACTGGAGTTGGGGTGTGACAGTAAATGCCTTACAAAGAGAAGAAAATATGATAGAAATAAACCATAAATTAAACTAAATGTTCTTTATTTTATCCGAAAAGTGTGAGTGAGAGCTTTTCTTATATGTCTTCCTTCTCTTTTTATTCTCTTATTGGTCTTTGTTTGGCAAGAAAACCATGATCCCCCAATTGCTCCATTTATCTGAAAATTAATCTCTAGTAATTTGCTTTACTTCTTTAGACTATAAATCAAACCTGTCTCAATTTGAAATTGAAACCAAGTTGAATATTTGTTGAGTAATGCATAACGTGATATGGGCATATCCGTGTCCAACATGCGCATGAAGCACTTTGAATAATTATGCACCGACGTGTTGAATCTTGTATGGCTATATTACATCATGGGCTGTTAAAGCTATTTGGGCCATGAATTTAACAAGCCCGTGTCATACCCCAACTCCAGTAGTGCGACGATCCTAGGGAAAGGGTAGGCTTAAGGCCACCATAAACCCGTAGAACACATATATACTGGATCTCATACATAACATTGTCACACCCCAACTCCTGTGGTGCCTAGGGCAAGGGTAGGCTTAAGGCCACCATAAACCCTTAAAACTAACATATCCTGGATCTCATACATAATTATATCAAATACAATATCATATAATATCATTTTCATAATCCATATATGCGTAACTCATTTCTTTACTATATCATTTCATAATTTCCTCTTGTTCCTTACTGATCAAAAAATGCATCTCACATCACTAAGGAACAAGAGTACCCCAAAAGGTAACAATTCATACATCATATATATACATAAGCATCCTCAAATGACTAACTACGGAGCTCTAGAGTATACTCCCACTCCATATTGTGTCATAATACCATTTAATGAATATACATAATCATATTTCAAAATAATTACAATGTAGGCTTCTTGGAAGAATGAATCAAGAGGCTAGATCTTCTTTATTAGCTCCCTCACGAGCTATGCTATCACTTGAAATCCACAGAAGAAGAGTGAGCCTTCAACTCAGTAAGATATGAACAACATAAATCAAGAATTTGAATATCAAATCATAATCATATACATATGCTTATATATATCTATATACGGATATGAAAGAATATCAAACTTTTACTTGAAGGAACATGAGTGCTTATACTAATTAGCACTATCAAATCATATCACAAATCGAATCATGGTTCTTATTTATAATATAAAATGCCCACAAAGAATGGCATTATTAAATATTATATGATAGAACTTATCTCATATCATGTCATATATATCAGTAGCCTTGCTACCTTAACGTGAACGCATACTTGGCCAGGCATACGCCTAGAGCTCATGGTCCCCTCTAGGTGAAACACTGATAAAAACACTATCAGCTGGGCTCCCAAAGTGCACTATGGACCAATGAATTTACTCTCATTGGGAAGAGCGTTCTATCTATAGGGTCATGTGGTTTCAATCTCATAAGAAGCATATTGGTCGCAAGACCATCAACATCTATCATCATTCAAATTGGGTTTAACAAGTAAAAAGCATATGAACTTGATCCAAGAAGGTTGATCAAGTCATCTACATTTATATATATATATATATATATATATATATGGATGAACAATTTAAGAATGCTTGGTCATATTATTTCAAAGAAAGAAGAAACAAATGAAATATTCATACTTACCTCTTACACAATTTCTCTTAAATTTTCTTTAGCAATTTGCTCAATTCCAACTCCTCAATTACTTTGATTTTCTCCTCCTAAGAAATTTTCCCAAATATTCAAAATTAGAGTTTTCTCCAAATCAATAATATTTAACATGATTTCTGAATACTTAATCATCTTAGAGTTTCTATTCTTAATTTCCATCCTTAATTCCATTCATTTCTTAAAGAAAAATCTGCATTTAATTTGGATTTACTGTTCATGCTACTATTCATGATAGTTCCAAAATTCTGATTTCTTCCACATTAATTACCATTAATGACTTCAAATTGCTTGCAATAAATTCTATACACCATATATAATTATTCTAACCAACGGACTTAAATAAATCTTAAAGAAAATAATCTTGGAAGAAAATTTACCTTATTTCTTCAAAATTGAATTTCTTGAGATTTCTTGTTTAAATCTGATGATTTCTACCTTAATATAGAATAATCTAGAAGTCTAATGCATTAATTTGAGTATTAATGCCTTAGAAAATAAAATGAAACTGATATGAGAACATACTGAAATTAACGAAGAAAGAAGGAAGGAAGGAAAAATCGTGAAAGACGCTACTGAAATACTGTGGTTAAATAGACCACTGCCCCAAAATCTCGCTTGCCAGCTCGCCAATCCGCCTCGGCAAAGCTACCTCGCATATGCTGCCTAGCCAAACTCTCTTTGCGAACTCTTCCTCGTATATGCTGCCTCGCATTTGCCACTTCGGCAATGCCTCTTCGCATCTTCGCCAACTCGCTTCACCTATTTCCCTCTTTGCTAAATCCTGCTTGTGAATTTCCTCTTCGCATAATGCCTCTTCGCAAAATGCCTCTTCGCATAATGCCTCTTCACATAATGCCACCTCGCCTTTCCTCTTCGCCTAACTCCACTTCGCATATGCCACCTCGCATATGCTTCTTCGCCAATTGTCACTTCGGCAATCTCACCTCGCCACTTCTTCAGTTTGCATTGCCGGCTCGCAAAATGCCACCTCGCATTTTGCCGGCTCGCCACACCAAGTCTTTGCTGAGCTGAAATCTTTCCTAGACAACTTACACTTAATCAGCTTGCAGATGAGCTACAAACATCCAAACTTACTGATTCTTTTTGCCACTTAAAATAGACATATAGAAGCTCAATATATCTAAAATTCAATTCACAAAGGCAACTACACAGGCCATGGTAACTCTCTAATTGTCACCCAGACTTACTACCCCAACATCCATCCGAACAGTCCTGAGAAACTCCACTCTCCACTAAGATATACTTATTCAAAAATCCTGAAATTTTGCAGCCAACATCATAACACACAAAGGGACATTTTTCATGTCTACACCTTTGGCTCATTCCGTCTCAGTCATTCCCAGTAATTTCAAACAGACAGTGA
The DNA here is from genome assembly GCA_948193065.1 of Aleurites moluccanus. Lineage (NCBI taxonomy): Eukaryota > Viridiplantae > Streptophyta > Magnoliopsida > Malpighiales > Euphorbiaceae > Aleurites > Aleurites moluccanus. The sequence continues at coordinate 6,599 of CANXYC011096691.1, read as the reverse complement.
CTTCCTACAGAAACACTCAACCAGACTAGTTCTGCTCAAAGAGGCATAACTCATCACTCATATAGAATTCTGCCAAGCCATTTTATAGAATTTCAGTTGAGACATAAACTCATAACTTTCATGTTTTACACTTTACCAAATTATTTGTTTAAGATCATGCAAGCAACCTCACAAAATCCTGCAACCCAAAATTTACTGCATTTCTCAAATATTCATATTTGAAATTAATTAATTTTTCAAACATATAATTAAAAAAAAATAATACAATAAAATTGACAGATATTACAGCTTTGTAAAATATTTGTAAGGTTTGAGTGTTAGCATAAACAATTGGATTTAATATTGCACCCATAAAAGGATATGGTTAAGAAAACTTTCAAGTGTGATCTTGAAGAGTGGATGTAGGTAAGGTTGTCAAACCATTATAAATTCTTGTGCTATTTCTTCTCCCATTTCTTTCCTTCAATTAAATTTTTAATTTATTGTTAATTCCGCAAACAATAAATTCATCCCCTCTTGGATACCAAATGGATTAAGAAACCTTTAATTATATTATATTTTTTTCAATAATCAAAAATTAAAAATTAATTTTTTTATCTATCTTATAAAAATAAAAATTGATTTGAAAATTAAATGTTACATTAAATTTTTATATTATTTATTATTGAAGACTATAAATTAAATTGAATTTATATTAAATTTAAATTATTAATATAATTTAAAATTTAAAATAAAATTAAAAAATAACATAAAGTTTTAAATTAAAATTATTAGTACTTCTAATTTTAAGAATTAACTATAATTACAACTAATTTTAAGAATAAAATAAAATTGGCCAAATTTAGAATTTTAGACAAAATTAAAAATCACAAAAAACTTTAAATTTTTTTATCATTACCGCTGTCGTTTATGTAAATGACGAACTTGCCTTTCACTTCCTTCTTTCTCTTATTTTTCAGATTTGATTGAAGAGAAACTATTGTACTCTGATTTGCTTAAAATTATAGAAAGAGAATTTCCTTTCGATGGATTCGTCGTTGCCTAAGGTTGCTATTGATCTGTCTCCAGTTATAAAGGTATATGAAGATGGCACTATAGAGAGACTCGTTGGCACCCAAATCGTTCCTCCTTCTCTTGATCCTAAAACCCAAGTCCAATCCAAAGATGTTATTTATTCACCTGAAAATAATCTTTATTCAAGACTTTATCTTCCAAAATCCAACCATCCTAATCAAAGACTCCCTTTACTAATTTACTTTCACGGCGGCGCCTTTTGTATTGAAACCGCCTTCTCTCCTTTTTTCCATAACTACCTCAGCACTTTAGTTGCAGAGGCTAATATTGTAGTAGTCTCAGTTGATTACCGAAGAGCTCCAGAACATTATCTTCCTGCTGCATATGATGATTCATGGACTGCCCTTAAATGGGTTGCTTCTCATTTTAATGGTAATGGTCCGGAAAATTGGCTAAATCTTTTTGCTGATTTTGGAAAAGTTTTTCTTGCAGGAGATAGTGCTGGTGCTAATATAACCCATCATATGGGTATTAAATATGGTATAGAGAAATTAGTTGGTATTGATATCATAGGTATTGTTCTAATTCATCCTTATTTTTGGGGGAAAGAACCAATTGGGGATGAGTCTAAGAATTTGGACTTCAAATCATGGGCTGAGAAATTATGGCAATTTGCTAACCCAAATTCAAGTGGGGTTGATGACCCTTTGATTAATCCAAGTCTTGATCAAAATTTGGGTAAGATGGGGTGTAGTAAGGTTCTTGTTATGGTTGCTGAGAAGGATGGGTTGAAAAGCAGGGGTTGGCTTTACTATGAAAGTTTGAAAAAGAGTGGATGGGAAGGAGAAATAGAGATAATGGAAGCTAAAGATGAGGACCATGTTTTTCATTTGGTGAAACCTGCTTGTGATAATTCTGTGGCAATGCTTAAAAGAATTGTTTCTTTCCTCAATCAAGCTAAATGAGGTCTCAATAGGGACATAGATCCATGCACCTCATCTGGATTTCTAGTTAAATTATGTTGTTGTTTCTGAGAATAATACTAATTGAGTTATTATGAAAATCTTATCCTATACGTTTGCAAGCATAATTTAATATATTTATTTCATATCATTTTACAAGCAAATAAGCTCAATTTTGACTAATCTATAGAGCGTGTTTCATGCAAACTGAAAATGCCATATTTGGGTCGAGAGATTATAAATAGTTGTTTAATATATTATGCTAAGAAGTATATTCTAAGAATATTAAGATTGAACTGGAAGCCATCTTTGTCTTCCTCTATAGCTTTAGAGAGCTAGCAAAGAGAGGCATTTGAGACTATAATTTCAAATCTTCAATTGATTAATAGCTCCAAATCTTCTAAGACAACAATATTTTTATTTGGGTTATTAAAAACAATAAACATTTTAAACGCCATTTGGATTGTGTCATTCCACATTAGAGAATAAGATCATATCACAATTAGAACAAATTATTATAGGCCATATGCTTATTCCTAGTTATTCACATCTTGAAAAGATTTTATATGACTTTGATTCCTAATTATTCATATTTAAAAAAGATTTTATATGAATTTGATTGCTTGGAAAAAAAATTTAAGTATTTTTTGGATGGATCTGAAGAGAGAAATATAATTGATGAAACAGAATGAGAGAATGAAGATGATCATAATGTGAGATCACCGATATTGATATTCGTCGAAAAATTGTTAATGAGATTATCTCTGATGTGAATATTAGACCTAATAGATTTTAAAATTTGCAATCTCTTTATCAGAGCAAGTTAGATTTTTTGACGTCAATTTTTATAGATAAAAAATAAAATAAGATTTAGAAATTTCAGATGAGATTTAGGAATTTAGAAATTTCAGCTAGAATTTGACTAATACACGCACTATAGCCAGAGGAAAATTAGGACCATTTGTTCATAAAATGAAATGTCTCGCTAAAATTACATTAAAAGTTTATTACGGGCCTAATTGAACATAAAAGTAAAATTCATGAGGAAAATTGAGTGTTTATCCTAATCCAAACCATCCTAATCTTATGTGCAGGCAAGGTAAGTTACAATTCAGAACCGACTAAAAAGCAAAGTAATTTCATTAGTTCAAGACCAACTAAAACATTCATATATTATTTGCTCAATTATATGACCATTAAATAGGATTCTATAGATTTATGGATTTAATAGTTGTGTACTCATGTTTTGCATGTATTTTAGTTATTTTTTTTATTTAATTTATGATTTCTTAAAATATTTTAACATACACAAAATATTATTATTATAGTTATTATTTTAAGTTAAAATATTATTGTTAATAATTTTAAATATTAATATAGAAAAATAAAACTCAAATTTATTTTATATCTACTAATTAAAAATAACAAAAAAAATTGTTTATACTTTAATTTGTATAAGTTTTAAATGAGGCCTATATTATATATAATAATCTAAAAAATTTGATGAGGAGATTTATATAAATTTAATTTTAAACACTTCAAACCATTTATCCTTTTATATATCTCCTATCATGTTTTATATTTTTATATATCACATAAAAATATTTTAATTATTAATATTTTTTTTATAATATAATACATAAAAATATATAAAATAAAAAAATAGACATTAAAAAAAAATTATAGAAGCGGACTGAATTTTGAAAGGGTCAATTGACAGAGAGCAACAAATTTTGCCAATAACTTTGTCGTAGCTTTGATTAGATCTTTATTTGATTTATTGGGATGTGTATAAAATTTGGTTAATTGGTGGGGACATAACATTTGATTTCATAGAGGAGGATGTTATTTTATGAAGATTCTATATTTTTGAAAACAACTTTTCAACCACTTTTGAAAATAATTTGATGAAGTCACTATTATGGGTCCCGCTTATTTATGAGGAAAGCTAAATAAAAATTAATATTAATCTAAACAGAGAAACAACAAATATATCCAAAAGCCATTTTTTCTTAAATCTTTAAGAAAAAATGTTTGTTATGTAATCCATGAATGGTTTTACATTATGGGTATGTGATTTTTTTTCTAATTTTTATTTGATTGTAATATTTAATTATTGTGTGTTTTCACTAATTTATATATATTTAAGGGAAAAGTAAAATATCATGTAGTTTGATATTTTTTAATTATGAGATTGAAATTTTTTTCATAACATTTTAATTTTTGTGTTTTACAATTGTTAAATATTTGAGTAATAAAATATTTAATGCCCTTATTTTTATTGAGCTGAAAATTATTATTATTTTTATTTTTTACATGGCACGACGTGCATGTGTTATATAAAAATTAAAGAAAAATAAGTAAAAAACATAGTATTTAATGAAAAAAGTATTTTGTTAACTGTTAAATGTTTAACATGTTCATTTTGATATAATTAAATAACTAATTATTCATCTAATGTTATTTGCTTGTTTATATGTAATGATCTTTTTTCATAATGCAACTTTTTTATGAGTTGCGCCCGGTATTAAGTAAACAGCAGCTGCTACCTATTATTCACAGCTACTATATTCTATTCAATAAATCTAATAGCTGAGTCTGAAAGTGTATCGCCCACTATTATGTAATTCAAAGCCGCTACACAAACATTCACAGTCATGAAATCTAAATCTTGTTAGTATTGGTACTCTAAAGATAATTATTATAATAATAATTTTAAATAATATTAATAAAAGACATTCTTTATTAACCAGTGATTTATTTATCTTTAGAATAAAATTATATAACTGCTTAATAAAATCCATAGTGTAAACATAGCATAAAAGTATTTAAGATGTGATCATGATAGTGAGATGTTTATCAAGTGCAATTATGTTTTACCTAAAATATCCCTAGTTATAGAATCAATAAGACGAGGCATTATTGATTCTTAAAGACTAGCACTTGTATATACTATTTGATTTGATCAAATCATCTGATCTCATAAATATGTAGACATGGAGATGTCTAAGTATAACATGTGGATGCTTACTAGGAGTAGTAAGTACATTGGAGTGATCGCCTGAGATTATCATATGAAATTCTAAACCTTGTTAATGATACATTTCAACATGACAATGTGCAAATGTCCTTGAACTTGAGATATTTAAGAGTGATCTAGAGTGAAGAGGCTATGCTTTGATTTCCTACCTTGCTCTCCTAAAGGATCTGCTTATAGGGTGGACATTGGGTATAGTTAGAGATACTCGTAGACATTTAAGTAATTGATAAAGGAATTCATAACTCCTATTAGAAGAAGGGCTTTACCTAAGACCTTTTGTAAGAGATCATTACTGAAAATCTATGGCCATAGTAGACTGTACTTAGAGATGGCCTCAAAGGAAGTCAGTTTTAGTAATAAGGCTCGAGGACAAGGAACTACTATTCAGGCTAAGTGTGGAGTAGCCAGTTTAGTAAAGTTAACACAAAGTCCATACATTAAACCGAACATGATAAAAGTAATTGAAGGGACTACTAGCACAATATTGTTATGTGTAAGGTTTCGTATTTATCACAAGTACTTTCTGATTACTTGGGGGTCTTGATGCGTGGTTAGATACCGCTAATGATATACTTAGATTATAAAGGTTTAATTAGAGAATTAATTAAGAATTAAAAGATTTTAATTCATATATTCCTTGTTGGATAAGGATTACCTTTTATGAAACTTTCCTATTTTAGAAATAGGAATCCATTTGAGAGTTTCATAAATTAATTTAAGGAAATAATTAAGGACTTAAGTTGCTATTTAATTAGGAAACCTATTAGGTTACACCCATTGAAGAAATTCAAAGATTAAGTAAAAGAGTTAATTAAATAATGAATTTAATAGTATTAAGGTCATATATTTAATTAATGTGTTTTGAAATAAATTAATATGATTAAATAAATTAGCTAATTTAATTATTTACATAATATATATTTAATTAAATATGGCCTATTGGATTTGTTGGATTTGTGCCCTAAAAATTAATCATCAGATGATTGTTTTTGGTACATTTTATATCATGATTTATATATTTATGGCTTTCATTATTATGATTATTTGAATAACTGCGTAATATAAATTATTATAATAATGTCCCTAGAATAAGATATTCTAAAATCATCTCTAGTTAAGTATTATTGTGAAATGAGATATCAATAATACGTCGAGACTAGTATATGTAGTGACTGATGACAATAGTCATGGATATGAGATATCAAGTCAACACATAAGTACATATTGGAGAACTATGTACTAGATTGACCCACCATAAGAATACTACATGGATTGTTGTATGAGTGTCATAAGTATTTCTCATAGTGATAATAATAGTATGATCCTTTGACTTGAGATCATCAAAGATCCCAATATAAGGAGTTGTATACCTTAATACTGTTAAACGTCTTCTGTAACGGGATGTACTATAAAAATAGTAATTGGATATGCCACAAATTATATAGAGGGATGTTGAGTGATCAAGATAGGATTTGTCCCTCCTATACAATAGGAGTGATGTCTTTGGGCCCTTTGATTGAGTGAGACCTAAAATGCATGGCCATGCTCAAATGAGTCGATATGTGATATTGATGTCATTTGAT
>CANXYC011096552.1:0-21260 GCA_948193065.1 Aleurites moluccanus | reverse complement strand
TAGTGCTGTTAAGTTGGTAATATCTCCTGGAATTCCATCATCTACATCATAGGATTTGATATTGGTTGGAAAGTCATCAATTGAGCATTGAGTTGACGTGATAATGGAGTTGGTTCTTGCAGAGCTGAAGAAAGAAAACTGGACTTGAGGAGCTTCTTTTGCTAGCCTTCGCACTAGGTTAAAGAAAGCGAATGGATGACTACTAAAAGGAAATGTGCACACGGCCACATGACCTGCTGCTACTGCCATTGTAGTAATTATAAATTGAGAGAGAGAAAGCTAAAGAAATGAGAATGAAAAAAAGGTTAATGATTCATTGGCTTTTATAGGATATTCAAGTACCTAACATTCTCATTTCTTGACTTTGCTAGGAGACTATGTGTTATAAATCATTGTCCAACTTTCAAGCATGTGATAGACTAGATTAAAAGTTTTAAACATTACCTTTTCAATCTTGAAAAAATCTAACATATATGATTTTGCTCTTTAACATCTTTTTATTTTATAAAAATAAAATATTGAAAAATTTGTCTAAAACTCTAAATGGTATATACCAAAACTCTAATCCTTCTCCACAGACAAAAGATCAGGCCATTAATGTATAATTTTAAAAAATATTTGAGCAATTTAAATATAAGTCTAGTATGATAAAACTGAATTTTTATAAAATAAAATTTAAAATAATATATTAAAAATAATAATTGAAAGAATTCATTTTTTTAAATTATTATTATTTTCAAATATAAAAATCTATAAAAATTTTATTAAATCGAATATTGATTTTTATAAAATTTGATATAAATGGAACAAATGATTTTAAATACATCCAATAATTCTCTTACCTTATCGAGTTTAATATTTGGTGATGGATGAACAAATAATATTTGTATCTTTATAAAGAAGTATCAATTTCGTTGTCGTCTAAAGGCACCTAGATAATGCCAATTATTATATACATATTTTTTCTTCTGTGAGCTAAAAATTTAACACTTTCATTTCCCATTAAATTGTTTTGAAATAGTTAAAAAAGTAAATACAAAAATATAACTATTTATATAAATATACAGTTGAATATATATATTGCAGGCGGATTTATTAATTGATAAGGATGGCAGGTGCGATTTCTTAATTTTAAAATTTTTTAATGTAAAATTATTATTTAGTCTCTAAAATTTATAAAATTAATAAAATAATTCTTTTATTTTAAAAAAATTAATTTTTAATCTCTAATAATATATTATTTAATTATATAATCTTTTATTTTTCTTTTTTGATCCTTTGACTTTTAAATTTTTTAAGATAAATTATTATTCAATCCTTAAAATTTACTAAAATTAATAAAACAATCATTATATTTTAAAAAATTTATTTTTCAGTTCCTAATTGATAGTATTTATTTCTGAAATTTTTTTATCATTCTTTAAATATAAGGAAATATTCTCTTCTCAAAAATTTTGAGTCCGCCCATAGGTGGTTGAATTTATATTAAGTTAATAAGTTATATTTTTGAATGAGGCCAAACCTAAATTAATTATCTGAATTTTTTAATATAATAAACTTTTTAATGGATAAAAATTATCGAACGTATTATGTAGTGTAAAAACTGAAAAAAAAAAAAAAAAAGATATATAACCAGCCAAAAGAAAAAAAAAATTAGAAAAAATAAAAAAAAATTGTATAATTGAATTTGAAGGTGAAGTTGAAGGGAGCAAATTGCATTTTTTTCTTTAAATTATTTTTAATTAAATTGATAAAATCCTTCATGTATTTGGAATAAATATTAAAATGATAAATTTATTTGATTTTTATTGAAACACCCGTATTTTTAGAATCATATTTTACAAAAAATTATACTTATTTTAAGGATATTTAAATAATGTAATGATTATAAAATATTTAAGAGTTTATATTATTTTAAATTAAATTTAAAAATTTTAATGAATTATTCAGTTGTTTATTTAAATATCTATTTATATAGTTATTTTATTAATTTTATTAGTTAATCTTTTAATTGTGTTTTTCTAAATTAAATTTAAAATTTTCATTTATTCAGTTATTAAGATTTTGAAAATATTATAAATTAGTTATAATCTTAATTATTATATTACTTTAATTATTAAAGAAATCTAGTAAAAATTTAAAATGAAGAGTTTAGAAAAAATATGTATATATATAGTTGTTGGTGGGATTTCGATGCTAGGATTTAAGAGAGAAGGAGCCAAGTGTTTTTCGATGCCAAGATTTAAGGGAGAAGGAGCTAACCACTCCCAATCATTTCATTATATTTCATTAATTTATAAAATCAGTAAACTAGGATTCAAACCTTGACCTCACTTGTGGGTGTGTAAAGTTTTTACCATTAAGCTACTTCTTGCAATCTATTTATGTTATAAATTGATATATATTTATATTATTATTATATTGTATAAAAAATATGTGTATTTTTTGGTAATCGTCTTATTGGTTGAGGAGTGAAAGGGAGCCAATTAGATGGCAGTGAGGGGATCGAGGAATTAATGGCAAAGAGAGAGAGAGAATCGGAGGTGTGTAAGGCCACCATCCGGTAGGCAACGAGTTGCACTGCCATCACTGACGGAAAGCCTACCTCTTGGTGAGCTTGGACACTCAACACAGACACAAAATTTTCGCGGGAGGAGGGGGAATACGATACAAACAGATTTTTCGACGGCTTCGAGCTCCGATCTTGATTCCGGCAGTTTCCAAAGGTTTTTTCGGCAGTTCTTGGTATTATTTGGAAGCTCTCTTCACAATCTTTCATTTGGTACCTGTCCCGACAGGTGAGGACTTCAAATGTCATAGGAATCAAGGGGAGAAAACTCGGCCACTGCGTATTTCGAGGCGATTTTTGGTGAATGTAAGGGCAGTGAGTCGACACCACCACCACCACTAGAATTCTTAGTACCTGTTCTATCGAACAGTGTCAACAGCACCGCCAAAAACCTCCATCCTCGGTGGTGCATCATTGGCCAGTCATCGGCCGGTCACCGGCAAGTGGGTCCACGTGCCACTAGTGATCCAGAAATTTCAGTATGCTATTTCTTTTGCATACGTTGTGATTCTAGAGCTAATTTGTATAAATTTAAATTGAGAGAAAGAAAGCTAGAGAATTAAAAAAAAAAAAAGATTAAAAAGATCCACTTATGTTTTGGAAAAATTTGAAAGAAAAATATGACTATCAAAAAATAGTTATTTCTTCGAAAACTCAATATGATTGGATGTATTTATAACAACAAGATTATAAAACTGTGAGTGAATATAATTTTATAATATTTTAAATTAATTTTCAATTAAAATTATGTAGAGAAAAAAATTAATGATGATGATATATTAGACAAAATTTTATGTACTTTTCATACTTTGAATTTGCTCTTGCAATAGCAATATTGAGAAAAAGATTTAAAAAAATATTTTGAATTAATTTCATGTCTTTTGTGGCTAAGGAAAATAACGAGCTGCTAATGAAAAATCATGAGGCACGCCCTACTGATTCTACTCCATTTCCTAAAATGAATATTGTGACATAATAATAATGAACATATATGAGGCCGTGGACGCGATCATGATCGCAATCGCGGACGTGATCGTAATAATGGTCATAGTCAAAATAATTATCATGGTGGTAATTATAATAATAATTTTTATTCTAAAAGTACATATTAATACCAAAAGTAGGACAATGATAGAGCAAAAGAAGACAAAAGAAAAAGTAGATAAAATAAGTTTTACTCAAAAAATATGGAAAGTAAATGTTATCGTTGTGATATGAGTAGACATTGGTCATGTACTTGTTGTACGTCCAAACATCTTTTTGTACTTTATCAAGTATCATTGAAGAATAATTGTATTTTTCAAGATGATGATTCTGCTGATATAACACATTTAGATATGACTGATTTTTTTGAACCCGCTGAAAATGAAAATTGATCAAACATATTAAGATATCGTGCTAGTTTTTTTTGTGTTTTTTAAATACAAATTTTATTTTATTTAATTGTGTTTTGTGTGAGATTTGTTCATTTTAATATAATGTTTTTATTTTCTTGATTATATGTAATCATTTTTCTCTTTCTAATAATATATTTTGTTTTCAATGAAGAAACCAATATATACCTCTCCATATTTGATTGAATTCAAGATAAATGAAAAAGATATGTCATATCCCACTCTTGAGATATGACGATCCTAGGGCATAGGGAAGATATAAGGCCATCTACACTTGTAGAACCCCATACTTATCAATTTACAGAAAAATCTGCCAAAGTTTACTCTATATTTTTCATACTATTCCCGATCTAAAACCGGGTTTTTTAACAAAATACAGTTTGTAGAAAAATTGCACTCCGAATAAAACTCTTTATACCCTCAACTCCAATACACCAAAAATGTATATAAACACTTCCATAATTATTCACATAACCTTCACTAGATTCATTATAATTTAGATTCAATATTTACATTTCAAAGTATTCATTGATTAAGTGTTTACAAATTTATATAGCAAAATCTAAGGCAAAATTATGGAGCTGAATTCTAGAATTGTTATAGTGTCCAAAATATCTCAAACCATACATAGATAATGTAGGTTCCCAGCGAGAAGAAGAAAGAGAGTTAGAGTCGTCACTATCTAAGTCGCTCTTGAAAAAAAATATAAACCATAATGATGTGAGTATAACTCAGTGAGTAAAATACATATATCATACTTATAAGGTCAATTCTTTTCAATAATAAAGAAAGACTAATAAGATATATTTGAGAATATTGATTAACAATAAATAGATAGAGATGATGCCAATAAAGAAATATGGAACACATAGGTCATTATTCAATGAATCAATGAGTCAATAATAATAGTAAGAAGTATGACATAAAATTTTGAGTCCATATAATCCACATAGAAAAGCTACATATCTCGGTAGCAATAAATCAATTTGACCATAAGATTGATCAGACCTTATGGCCAGGACCTTACCCCCTCCTAGCAAGGGTCCGCATAGAATACTCATTGTGCACAATGCCGATATAGTAAACCCTACCCCATCGGTGGGCCTTTTTGTCATAATCATATCATTATAACAATGGGATTCACATAGAATAGCCATATAACAAATAATCACATTTAAGGTTCTATATCAATAATCATGAGTTAATGGAAGAGATATTCAAGTAATGAAGATAATTAGGGAAGTTTATGTAATTCATATATATATAGATATAATCAAATTTTAGTAAAGCCAATTTAGAATGGAATAAAAGTCCAAAGTAGAAGGATTCAATAATTCTAATGGAGTAAAACAAAGCATTAATATATGTACATTACTCACCTCTAAACCAAAATATGTCAACTATTCTCTTCCTCAATTAACCAAGGCAATAGGGATGCTCCAACTCTTCATAATCTTTGTACTTATTTTTGGAAGCTATTTATTCAAATTAAATTTCAATTTAGACTTCAATTAGTATGAAATTATTTTAATTAAATTCTAAGAAAAGAATTTTTACATTTCCCCCAAATCTTAGGGTTTCAGCTAGGATTTCCAATGCCGGCAGCCTAGGTTCTCCTAGTCATATTTTGAGTTATACTTATTCAATTCCTGCAATTATTTTTTCCACTAAAACTAGACATCTCAAACAATATCCAAAATTGAGACCATTCTGATCATTACACAATTTATAATGAATTTTTAAACTCTGCCCTGCACCCTTGCAACATCTGTCCGGACAGACTCTAAACTTTTCATTATAACTCAAATTATAGATGCTCAATTGTAAAAGTGTTCTATAGAAATTTAGAAGACATATAAATTAACATGTTTCATGTTTTGCACTTTTATTAATTCAGACTCTAAAGTTCTCAATTTCACAAAATTCAGAAGCTTTACAGTTTAGGTTAGCATTTTGAGTTAGTCTTACTCATGGCCATATATCTCCCTAACCACTTGAAATTGTGTAGGGATTTTTTAGGGACATGTAATTAAGACCTAGAGCTACAACTTTCATGTTTTATAAACTTTTAAATTTCACCTTTAAGTCCACGAAATTTCTACCCCAATGTTCTATTAACTTGCAGGAATTTCACAGAAGTTAACATTTTAAAATTTCTTTGCAATCTACATGTTTTCCTAACTTCATTCTATTTTCTACTGATTTGTTTACTTAAATTTTTTTAACATATTATAATATTAGTAAACCTAGTTCAGGTTTCTATTCATTTAATTCATCAAAATTTCTATCTCTAATTTCAATAAAATAAAAACTACTACAAAGGAAGTAACTTACCTTATTCTTATAGAATTTCTTTTAGCCTTTGAATTTCACCTAGACAAGTCTCCTTCTACTCACCCTATGAACTTCTTTCTATCACTCAACTCTTCTTTAATCAAGTTTCTCCACTCTAACATGATGAAAATTTGGTTTAAATGGACAAATTTGAAAATTAGAGGTTGGAAAAAGAAAGACTTTGAAGAGGAGGCACTTTGAGGGGTTCGGCCACTTCACAATTCTATTTTTTTTTATAGACTTTTTGTTATGTAATTTAGCCAATATAAATCTTGTTAATTCAAGAAAAGAAAAGCAAATCTTTTTTTATTAATTACATAAGAATGGTGATATCAAATTTTCTATTTGTATAAATTTTATTTTGTATGGCTAATAAGATGCAAAAGTGGTTGCTTATAATTGTAGAAAAGAAAAGAAAATAAAAAATTGGTAATGGGAATCCCATTTGGCTGGCTATGATTAGCCAATTTGTTGACTTTATATGCTAATTGTTAATTAATTAAATTTAATTAATCTATAATATCTTAATATTTTCCAACTTGCCATTTTGTCTTTATTTGTTCCATCCCATTTTCTTATATTTAATTCCTATGCGCTTGTTAAATTCTAGACTATATTTTTAATTCATCCATTAATCACTTATGCTCATATAGGAAAAATAAAATTTGGAAAAGGATATCTTGATAATTAATTAAAAATCCTTTAGTACATGCTCCTCCAACTAGGTTTAACTTAGGCTTTTCGGTTTGTTTTCACTTAGTAATCCTATAATTCTTCTTACATTAATTCCAAATTTAATTCCCTATAATGTTTTAAGTCTCTAATTGTATTCTCCATATTCATTTTCAATTTAAATGTTTCATTAATTATTTGAAAAAAAAAAACAATTTCTACCGATACTTGTTTCTCATTATTGTTCCTAACGGTACTTAAAATGAAAATAATTGGGTTATTACAAGATATATGTATTGTAGATAGTGCAACTACTCTTATAATTCTGAAAAATGCCAAATATTTTTCATTTTTTAAAATATATGAGGTAATTATTACTATAATATCTAGTAAAATAAAAATTATTGAAGGCTCTGGAAGAGTCAATATATTATTAACAAGAGGAACAAAACTTATTATATAAATAATGCATTATTTTCTCCGAAGTCTGATAGAAATTTGTTAAGTTTTAAATTTATTCGCATTAATAAATATCATATTGAGACAATAAATGAAAGAAATCAAGAATACTTTTATATTACAAGCATTATTTCTAATAAAAAATTTGTATTACAAAAATTTTCTGCTATTTCCTCTAGTTTATATTACACAAAAATTTGTATAATTGTAATAAATCTTATAGTAAATCAGAAGTTTACAGATTCAAATATTTTTTTTGCATGACATGACCGATTAAGTCATTGTGGTTCAATAATGATGAGAAAAATTATTCAAAATTCACACGGGCGTCCGTTGAAGAACCAGAAGATTCTTTAAAGCAATGAATTTTTTTGCACTACTTGTTCGCAAGGCAAATTAATTATTAAGTGATCACCAACTAAAATAGGAATAGAATCACCTGTATTTTTAGAACTAATTCAAGGTGATATATGAGGACTTATTCATCCACCATGTGGACTATTTAGATACTTCATGGTTTTAATAGATGCTTCCACTTAATGGTTACATGTATACTTATTATCATCATACAATTTGACATTTGCAAGATTACTTGATCAAATAATTCAATTTCGAGCACAATTTCTAGATCATCCAATTAAGACAATTCATCTTGATAATGCTGGTGAATTTTCATCCTAAATTTTTAATGATTATTGTATGTCACTTAGGATAAAAGTTGAATATCTTGTAGCACATGTTCATGCACAAAATGGTCTAGCAGAATGACTTATTAAATGCATCCAATTAATAGCTAGACCAATGCTTATGAGAACCAAGTTCCCTACTTTAGTATAAGGATATGCTATTTTACATGCAACATCACTTATATGAGTTAGACCAATAAACTATCATAAATTCTCCTCGTTGCAATTGCTTTTTTGTCAAGAGCCAAATATTTCTCATCTAAGAATTTTTTGATGTACGGTTTATGTCCCAGTTGCTCCACCACAACACACTAAGATGGGTTCTTAAAGGAGATTAAGAATATATGTTGGATATGATTCTTCCTCAATAATTCAATATCTTAAGCCATTAATGAGAGATGTATTTACTGCACGATTAACAAATTGTCATTTTGATGAAGTAATATTTTCAACATTAGGTGAAGACAATAAAAGGTTGAAAAATATAATTATATGGAATACTTCATCATTATCTCATCTAGGCCCTAGAACAAAATAATATGAACAAGAAATTTAAAAAATAATTTATCTGCAAAAATTAACAAATCAATTTCCAAATGCACTTGCTGATCCAAAACGAGAAACAAAGTCTCATATACTAGCTATCAATGTTTCAATCCATATTGACATCCTAGAAGGACAACTTATTACTATTAATGAATCTCAAGCACGCCTGAAGCGTGAAAGGCTAGTTGGTTCTAAGGATAAAAGTCCTTAAAAGAGAAAATGAATAAATAATAAAGATAATTTTATTGAAAATGCAGATACTAACATAGATACACTTCAAAGTGTCTGAAATTAATAAAAATAAAGAGATATTGATAAATTATGTTGGTTCTGAAAAAAGATGGAATCGACATGAAATGGTTGTGGACTATTATTTTACATATAATATAGTATTAAATATTATGAATGAAAATGATAATCTTAAACCACGATCTGTTCAAGAATGTCAAAATAGAATTGACTGGCCAAAATTAAAAAATGCAATATATGCAGAATTGAATTCTCTTGAAAGACGTAAGATGTTCGGATCAGTAGTCCAAACATTTGAAGGTGTGAAATCATTAGGATACAAATGGGTATTCGTACGAAAAAGAAATGAGAAAAATGAAGTTGTGGAACATATTGACATCCCATAAGGACAACTTATTACTATTAATGAATCTCAAGCACGCATGAAGCGTGGAAGGCATATTGGTTCTAAGGATAAAAGTCTTCGAAAGAGAAAAAGAATAAATAATAAAGGTAATTTTACTGAAAATAAAGATACTAACATGGATACACTTCTAAGTGTCTGAAATTAATAAAAATAAAGAGATATTGATAAATTATATTAGTTCTGAAAAAAAAGATAGAATCGACATGAAATAGTTGTGGAATATTGTTTTGCATATAATGTAGTATTAACTATTATGAATGAAAATGATAATCTTAAACCACGATCTATTCAAGAATGTCAAAATAGAATTGACTGGCCAAAATGAAAAAATGCAATACAAGCATAATTGAATTCTCTTGAAAGACGTAAGATTTTTGGACCAGTAGTCCAAATACCTGAACGTGTGAAACCATTAGGATACAAATGGGTATTCGTATGAAAAAGAAATTAGAAAAATGAAGTTGTGAGATACAAAGCAAGACTTATTGCACAAGATTTTTCGCAAAGACCTGAAATCAATTATGAAGAGACATATTCTTTTGTGGTGGATGTAATAATATTTCGATATCTTATTAGTCTAATGGTGCATGAAAGACTTGATATGCACCTAATGGATGTAGTCACAGCTTATATGTATGGCTCACTTGATAATGATATTTATTTGAAAATTCTTGAAGGATTTAAAATGTCAAAAAAAATATAATTCAAGTTCACGAGAAATTTATTCAATTAAATTATAAAGATCTTTGTGTGGATTAAAATAATATGGGTGTATATGGTATAATCATTTGTGTGAATACTTGTTAAAAGAAGGTTATAAAAATGATCTTATTTGTCTATGAGTTTTTATAAAGAAGTCAGGATCTGAGTTTGCTATAATCGTTGTATATGTTGATGATTTGAATATTATTGGAACTCTTAAAGAACTTCCAAAAGCAGTAGATTATTTGAAAAAGGAATTTGAAATGAAAGATTTAGGAAAATAAAATTTTGTCTCAGTTTACAAATTGAACATTTAGCAAAAAGAATTTTTATTCATCAGTTAACATAAACACAAAAGGTACTTCAACGTTTTTATATGGACAAAAAATATTTTTTGAGTAGTGCAATGGTTGTTCAATCACTTGATGTGAATAAGGACCCCTTCTGGCCTCGAGAAGAAAATAAAGAAATTCTTAGTCGTGAAGTACCATATCTTAGTGCCATTGGTGTACTAATGTATCTTGCTAATATTTTGAGGTCTGATATTACTTTTTTTGTCAATTTGTTAGTAAGATATAGTTCTTCACCAACCCAAAGACGGAATGACATTAAGCATATATTGCGATATCTTCAAGGAACTATTGATTTGAGTTTGTTTTATACTAGTAATTCTAGACCTGTAGCACCCTAGACTATAATACAGTAGGCAATAATGAAATAACGAATCATAGTGATAGAATGATGTTAATTAAATAATAAATAGGCTAAAAATAGCTATTGAGGAATACAGAGAAAATTTAAGAATAATTGTTATAGAAAAATTTTGAAGATGATAACCAACAAAATTAACTGTAAAGAATTTTTTAATATTTAAAAAAAATTTACAGAAATTAATTAAGGATATTTAGAATTAAGATTCTAAAATATTGAGAAAAAATAATTTGAGCTTTAATATGAAGTTAGAGAGACAAATGGATTGTAAAGAGATGGAAATAATAAGAAAAATCTGACTTTTGGAGGAATTTGTCGGTAGACGATTTTTAATTAATTTTCGACAATAATTTGTGCAAATTTCTTTTACATTATTTAATTTTAATGGATTTAGATTAATTAAAAATAAATTAAAGTATAAATGATATTTAAGGTGAGTGAAAATGGATACAAAATAAGAGAGAAATTAAGAGACGTAAATTGTCGATTTTCAGAGTTTTGCCGAAACGGGCTCGGTATAATTTTGTAGCTATAGAGGTTGAATGATTAAGTTGAATTGAGGTACTAAGAATATTATAAGGTTCCATATGACTTTAATGTCAATAATTTAAGGACTTAATTGAAAATAATTAAAAGGAATTGAGGTAGCAATTATAATTAAGAAAAATTATGGGCAAAATATGCAATTATCAAAAGTTATGGGACCCACAATCAAATATTATTTTTAGCATTAAAAATTCTGGAGAATACCTCCAAGAGTTGCTGGCCAAGTGTGTGGAAGGAAGGAAATTTGAATAAATTTTTTTTATGTTAATTGGATGGGAAATGTACAAGTATATAAGACTTAGAATTTTCTACACAATTCTTATTTCTTTGACTTTGGTGTATAAAAGAGAACAGGTGGCTGTCATATTCAAGAGTTTTGGCTGAACCATTTGAGAGAAAACAACCAAAAATACTCTTCCATCTCTTCCAAAGAAACCAACCAAGCTAGATAAGAAATTGATGAGAGAAAGAAGAGTGAAGAAGAGTGAAGAAGGAAAGTTGAAGGAAAGTAAGTCAAATTGTTTTGGAAAAGAAAAAGAGAAGGAAAAGAATCATCCAAGTGCAAGGTAATAATTCTAAACTTATCCTTTTTAACTTTATTTAATAATATTATGATTTAATTTAGTAGAGAATTGATTAAATTGAGCTAAGAAAGATATAGATGAATTAAGGTTTATATGGATTTTGAAATTTGTGTTAAGGCAGTAGATTATAGTTCAAATTCCAAATTCTTAATGACTTAATTTGAGTTTGGTCAAAAAATAAAATTTGTAGATAAATATGTTAATTAGATTTATGTAAAAGGAATTTCTCAAATTCGAAGTGAGGTAAGAGTTATCAGGCAAAAACAGAGTTTCAGAAAATTTGCTATTGTGTTTTTATTGTACATAACGTTAGAAAAATAATTAGAAGTATTCAATATTAAAAGTGTTTATTTATGTCTTATCTATAGGATTAAAAAAGAGTTTTTCAATTGGATTTATTGTTTAAGAGATATTAAGCCATAAGTATAATATGCCTGAATTGATTAATAAACAGAATATAGACTACTAAGTTCTATTGATATGAGGACCTTAAATTATAAATTAGAAAAAGTGTTAAAAATAAAAAATGATCATTTATATGTTATCTAAATTTTTGTTATATTATTTTGTAATTGGATAAACACGAAATTAATTATAGGTATAGAAATAGGGTCTGTTCGGATAGAGATTCCAGGACTGTAGGTTAAATTTGAAAATTCATTAATAATTATACAATGATCCAAATAATTTGAAATTTGGATACGTTATAATATTATGTGTTTAGAGTAAATAGGAAAAAGAATCAAAGTAATTGGATAAGTATAGATTGAGTTATAGGCTAAAAATTAGAGACTGCTAGAATATGGTGACAGGGCAGAATATTACTGGTTGTAAGGTTAAGTTTAAATTGACACCATAAATTGTGTAATAGTGGGAATAAGGTGAATTTTGGATATGTTAGAACATAATATGTCTAGTTTAACTAGGAATAAGAATTGAAGTAAATAGATAAATATAGAGAGAGATATTAGTAATGGCACATATGATGCCAATAAAGGTTCTTTATAGGCAAAACCTAAAACTTGAAAATTGGAGGAATTTCTTTAATATAAGTGTAATTAATATAATTTTATATTAAATAGTATTTAAATTGAAATTAATTGAATATGTAGAGTTAAGAGTGAATAAATGACATAAGCAGTGGATTAAGAAAGAAAAGAGTGGAAAGTGTACCAGTGGAAAGTGCCTAGTAAGGTGAGTAATATACATACTATTTTGCTTGACATTGCCTTCAAATTAAATTATTGAAATTGCCATGAAATTTCATGGTTGGTCAAAAATACCAATTGTATGATCCATGATTAATTTCATGCCCTTTTACAATCCCAAATGATTGTGTTTAAATGAATTTGCATGATTGGCCTAATGCTTCATGTATTGAACTCTTAGAAGTGCTCAAGTTATTTTTGATACCTAATGATTAAGCACTATATATATGACATTAATAAAATGACAGAAGTTTTAATGACATCGTGCACAGTGGTTTAATGATCCTAGCTAGGAGGGTGTTAAGGTCCTAGCCATGCGGTATGATCAATCGTATGAGTAAATAGCATGCTACCGGATTGTAGCCTCTGCTTAAGTGATCAATAATAATTCTGTCATTTTACGATATGATATGCTATGAATTTTTAATATCAATGTGAAATTGAATCCATATGTTAAATGACTTTAATTTTATAAATCTTTAATTGATTAATGAACCCATTATTATTGTATATTTTATGCTATCATTATCTTCCTTGTGAGCAACGCCCTCACTTAACCTTACAAGTAAAATAAAATGGGTATTGCTCACTAAGTATTATTACACTTACCTCATAATTATTTATTATTTTTCAGAAACAAGATTGTAATGGTGGCTATTTCTCAAGTCATCCCTTTCTCTGGCTTGGGACTTCAAAAATTTCAAGGTAATTATTTATTTTGAGGAATCATATTTTTATATTCTTAGAGCTCCATTGTATTGTTGGGTAGGTAATTGTGTGAGTATATGAATATTTTGTTTAATGAAAGATACAACTAAAATGAAATGCGAATAATGTGAATAAACTAATGAAGTAAAGATTATAGAAGTGTTATGAATATTTTAATGAATTGTGAAGTTGAGGTGATAAGGATGGTGAAAAATTAGGAGTGTAATTTCAATACAGGTTGAGTAATGTGATGAATCTGTCCTAAGATTAGATTAAAAATACAGGAAAAACTCTGGCAAAATTTCTGTAAGAGTAATAATTATCAAGTAATAAATGGAATTTAAATATTAATGAATGAGATAATAATGGTTGATTGATAACTGAATTGTTAATGGGTTCTACGAGTATATGGTGACCTTGGGTTTACCCGTGCCCTAAGATCATCATGTTTCAAAAGTGGGATGTGACAAGACCGCAATTTGTTAGTTTTGCAGATGCATGACACTTATCTGATCCACACAAAGCTCGATCTCAAATGGGTTATTTATTCACATGTGGTAATATAACAATATCTTGGCATTCTACTAAACAAACAATAGTTGCTACTTCTTCAAATCAGCAGAAATAATAGCAGTTCATGAAGCAAGTTGATAATGTGTATGGCTAAGATAAATAACCAAATATATTCGTGAACCATGTGGTCGATCTTCCAATAAAGAAATTCCAACAATAATATATGAAGATAACGCAATGTGGATTGCTCAATTAAAGGAAACATATATTAAAGGAGACAAAATAAAATATATTTCACCAAAAATTTTCTTTACACGTGATCTTCAAAAGAATGGTGAAATTAATATTCAACAAATTCATTCAAGTAATAATCTAGCAGATTTATTCACTAAGGTATTACCTACTGCAACATTTAAGAAATTGGTCCATAATATTGGTATGCGACACCTTAAAGATCTTCAGTGATATTGTAAATAGGGAGAGAAAAAAAAAGTACAGCGTTTGCAAAAATGGACATCCATGGGGAGTATTATAAATATATATAATATGAATATCCTTTTAACTATTACACTATCCCATTACTTGGTATATTTATTTGGTGTATTATATTTAGCTTTATATATCATTTATAAGGTTTAACTTATAGTGAATTTATATTGTAATTTATGGTGGATTTATATTTTGTAACTTATAGTAGAGATAAACCCTATAAATAAGAATTTCTATTACTTTGTATGATACACCCAGAAGATAGTAAAAAATTTCATCTTCTACATTCTTATTATTGTTTTTGTTTTTGTTTTTATTCTTATTTTATTTATTTTTATATCAGTTAAAGATTTATACTATTTTTTTTTGCAACAATATTGATTGGATTTTATAGGAAATTTAAGTGCCTAACATTCTCATCTCATGTTTTTTCTAGGAGACTATTTAAGTTTGTTTCTTATTAATTGATTTTAATGTGCTATATTGTAACACCCCGAATTTTTTCATAATTATATATAAGACTCTAAAACTAGTATAATTGACTTTTTAGTACCTAATTAGATAGTTAAAGGTAAAATAATATTTTAGTAACTAAATTTCACATTTTATACTAAAAATATATAATTAAACACATAATTTTACCAAATAAATTATGAAACCTAAAATTTTCAATAAATACAAATTATGAAAGATAGTGGTATTAAAAGTAAGATTTGAGGCCAAAATATAAATATTAAAAGTTTTGGGGTTAAAATACAATTACCAAAAGTTTTGGGTCAAATCATAAATATAAAAAATTACATAAATATCAACTAATTCTAGATAATTCCAAAAGAGCCTAAAAATTGTTCCTTCTTCTTCCTTGGTAGCCGAACCACTTTGCCACTTTTCCACCTCTATTTTCCTTCTTCCTTTTCTAAGATTCTTCCATCCAAATCTCTCCAAACCTAAAATTAATTAATTTTACACCCTAAATTAAAGCCTAAACACCTAAAAATTATAAGAATTCTCATAAAAAATCCAAGGAAAAACTAAAAATTTCAAAGGGAGCTAGATTGGGAAAATTGAAGACTTTGAGCTAATTGAACTAAACTCACTTATTTTTCATTAAATATGATTAGAATGATAGATATATGTGATTGTTGGAGTAAATAGAAGCATAAATTGAGATATGGGTTGGTTTAAGTTTGAATTGAAAATTATGTAAAAATTTAGTTTGGGACTTAGATGTATTTAATATAAACCAAGCTTAGAATTGAGTTATCTATATTAATTTATGTCTAAAACAAATTAATTTAATTATGTAGAAACAAAGAATCAAGAAGGGAAGGTTGAAAGTGATGATGGAAGACATGTGTGCTTAATGTAAGAAATTGAAGTTTTAAAGTATTTTTGAAGAAACCAAGCTTTGATGTGGGTTGTAAATGCATTATTATACATAGAAAAACCATGGTTTAAATTTTTAAAAAACCCCCTAATTTCATATGTGTTGGCCGAACCATGATAGGCCATTTTCCCTTTGTATTTTGTTAATTCTTCCTTGTTTTTGAGTATCCTATTCCTTTGTTAATTGAATGAATTTGATATCTTATTGCTTATTTGAGCACTTTTTTTAGTTGTTGGATGAAAAATTGGCATAATTAACATTGTCCCAAAATCTTACTTTTTGTTTATTAAAAATGTGCCTACAATGTGCTCGATTAAATGCCTAAATGAAACTAATTTCCAATCCACCAAATATTTAACCAAAACCTAATACCATTTGATATATTGTCTTCAATTATGATGAATCCTAGCTTAAACCATTGACATTGATAAATCTTTGTATGATTATTCTTTCTTGAATATCATTAATTTGTAAACAAGTTACTTAATGAATTTATTATCATGTTATTTGAGATGACTTGCCTTTACTTGTACCATTGAAGCTATATGTGAATATTTATATGCCATTAGTCCACCTTGTCTGAATTTGTTTGCATTACTTGAAAATATGACAGAACTATTTTTTGATGGGATAGTGGATGAAAGCCATCGACAATGTGTACATTGATTATTCATTAACCCTAATTAGGAAGGGTTAAGTCCTAGTCATAAGATCTAATCAACATTATATCATTACACGAGTTTAAGCCACTAAAAATGTAACTAATGAGATTTACACGAGCACGAAACCTTATATCTGTTATGTTCTATTTTCTATTCATTATGCCTATTCTTTTGTTTATGTGACCTATTTTCATTGATTGACCACTTCATACCTATCATCCATTATATGAGCATTTGGTGATTATTTGTTCTTTACTTAACTTTTTATGTATGATTATGTATTTATAGCTCATTGAGTAGTAATACTCACCTCTTAATTGTTTAAAATTTTCAAATCAGGAGTAATCTGTAATGGTTCCTGAGGTTTCTTTCTTCTTCAGAGGAACCATATTGTAATACCCTAGGAAATCATATCTTATATGCATGATTTAATTCTCAGTTTATGTTTAAAAACATTAAAATGACTGGAAAGAATTTTAGAGACACAGTTAGAAAGCAAATGCAATATTTTTTCGAAAATCGTCGGTGTCGGAAGCACTGCCGAGAAAATAGCAATTCGGCTAATTGAAGAATTTTTGACCCAAATCTGGGGGGATTAAATAAGTTAATTTTATTTAAAATTATGGTGAAAAGAAAGAGTTAAAAAATATTTTGGAACACTGAAAATAAGAGTAATGACAAAATTATAAATAAATACAACTTTGGGGGCAATTTTGAAAATTCACTATCTGGAATCCATAAATGACCCAAAACTATTTTTAAATGATAGAATAAATTAAAATAAAGTATTTCACTCCCCACACTTGAGGTTGAATCTAAGCAGAATAGACAGAATAAATTACAGAAAGTTTTGGGGTCAAAAATGCAAATAAAGAAAATTTTGGGCCAAAAGTGCAATTAAACAAAGTTGTGGGACCCACCTATTCTAGAACTAAGCTAGGTGGCCGAAAATTATGGTGGAGGGATAAGATTTTTGATAGATAATGGTTAATTGGTTTATAAATTAATTGGAAAGGTGCCAAATCACTAAAATTCTAGAATTTTCTATTATTTTTTTATCTTCAATTTTTTGTTGGCTTTTGAAAAGATGAGAACTAAATGTTGGCTGCCATTTTTGGAGAGGGAACTAAGATATGGAGGAGAGAAAAATCCAAAGAAATATATCTTCCAACCTTTCCAAATAATTCAACCAAAAATAGCTAGAGAAGTGAAGGAGGAAGAAGAGTGATGAAGAAAGATGAAAGGAAGCTTGTATTCAAGCAATTTGATGGAGAAAAGAAAGGAAAATCCAAGTATGTAATTCAAGGTAAAGCATTATAAACTTAGTTATTTGATTGTATTTAAGAGTTCTAAGGTTTGATTTGGCAAATAATTAAGATAATTAAGCTAAAGATATTAAGAATGAGCTAGGGTTAATGTAGTTTCTGAATTCTGTTTTGAGGCAGTAACTTGAGGCTATTATTTCGAAATCTTAAAGACTGAATTTGAGGATGGTTAAAACATAAAAAGTTGTTGAAAACCTAAAACTAAAACCATACAAACACTATTCTATCAAATTCAACCATGGAAATTCAAGGAAATTGAAGAATTTCTCCATTGAATATTTCGGCCAAAATAGGTTTTTGGGGTAAATTGTTTATTTATTTGATTTTATGGTTTAATTAGGTTGTTTAGATGTTGTTAGGATTGGGTAAATGGTTTAATTGTATCAATTAATGCATTAAACAATTTTTCTCAATTTTCAAACCCTAAAGTGAAGTTGTAAGATTGGAATTCGAGTATATGAATTAGGATGTGTAAATTGGCTATAGAATAAGTTAATTGGGTATTAATTGGTAAATTGATGTTCGTATTATTGTAGAAAATTCGATCAGAGAAAATCACCGATTTTGGCCTAAACCGAGAATTTGAAGAATTGGGTAGCAAATCTATTTTGCTTGGTGATTTGGAGTGTTAGGTGAGTCTCCTATGCATCAAATTATTAGCCTAAATTGTTAAAACGTAAATTGGAATCCATATGTGAAAAGGCCATTTCGGCCGAACCCTAATAGGCATGATTTTCTTGATTTTGTGCTTGGCTTTTGGATTTGTTTTCCATGCCTATTTGATGCCTTTGTTGAAGATTATTAAGTAGCGGTTATTGCCTATAAATTGCTTTCCATTTGTATGTTTATTGATAATTGGGACAATGTTAATATTGCACCGAAACCATGCCGAAAAATATGTAGGCCAACCAATTTGAA
Source organism: Aleurites moluccanus (assembly GCA_948193065.1). NCBI lineage: Eukaryota > Viridiplantae > Streptophyta > Magnoliopsida > Malpighiales > Euphorbiaceae > Aleurites > Aleurites moluccanus. The sequence continues at coordinate 2,192 of CANXYC011096552.1, read as the reverse complement.
TGTCACCGTCGCCAGCGACAATGGCATGCCAATTGTGTCAACTTTTTGGTTGCAAATGACTAAATTATGTTTGTTCCCATTTTTGGTCGTTAGACCTTTGGTTATTGTTTTATCAATTATTATTGATGTCTTATTGTCTTTATGCTCATTAATTGATTCTAATGAGTTATTGATACTTGTCGATGCCATTAGTTTGAAATGGCATCTATTGATATGTTTATCGCTTCTATTGATTCCGAGATGACTTAACAGAGCTATTTGTCTTGCCATATATTCTATTAATTGATATTGAGCTTGTTGAGATGGAGGATACCATTGTTGCATAATGGTGTCCATTGATAAATTTCTTTCTTATGTTGATCTTAATGTGGCATGACAGAGCTACCGATCCGACAGGATAGTGAAAAAATACTGTCGGCCTTGTGCATATTGTATTATTGGTGCTATAGCTAGGAAGAGTTATGGTCCTGGCCATAAGACCTGACCAGTCTTATGTTTACTGATATGGATATACTGGATACTGTATGTTCGCATATAGTCCATATTGATGCTACTGGAGATTGTATGATTTCATACAATCCATCCCTTTATCTGTTTTTCCATATTGTACTGAGTCTGTAATTTCTTTATTGGCCTATTCTGTCATTTTCTGTCACTGATTCTGTAAATTATTTATATCGAGTTTTAATAACATTGGATCTTTTATTAACCTTATATTCATTGTCGATGCATATTAGATTCACTGAGTATCATATATACTCACCCTCTCACTGTTTTCCTTCTCAGGTACAAAGTAGGAGGCAGATTTCCACCATATTTGACTCTCAGAGGATTCTGTAGATCTAGGGTCAGTGTAATATTATGAACACTGTATTATTTTGTATGTTCATTGTTGCGACTTTGCGATACTACAAGTATACAGGTCGCGTGGCAAGTAATAATGATGAGTAAGTATCGTTCCCACGAGGAAAGGAATATCAACGAATCACTCCTAATTATTGTTATTATTTGGAAAAATAATAACGTTGGGTGAATTTTCGTAAACAAATTAAAATAAAAGTAAGAGAATAAATTTGAAAGAGAAAATACGATTTATAAAAACTAGAGTTAAGATTTCATCAATAGGTAATTATGCAATCCTAACGTTCTCCTTAATTAGATTCAATTATTTAGGATTAATAACCAGGTTTTTCCAAAATTATGTTAAACCCTCTCTCCAGGCGAATTACAAATATTTATGCTAAACTTAAGTATACTCTCGTGATCTTAAGACATTAACATATACTCATTAATGTCATACTCCAACTCCAGTGGTGCGACGGTCCTAGGGCAAGGGTAGGTTTAAGGCCACCATAAACCCGTAGAACTCCCATATCCTGAATCTCATATACATTCATATCAAATATAATATCATGCTATATCATATTCATAATCCATTCAAGCGTAATTCATTTCTTTACTATATCATTTCATAATAATATTCTCTTGTTCCTTACTGATCAAAAGATGTATCTCACATCACTAAGGAATAACATTACCCAAAAGATAACAATTCATACATCAAAATATTATCATCTTCTAATGACTAACTACCGAGCTCTAGAGTATACTCCCATTACATATTGTGTCATAATACCATTCAACAAATACACATAACTATATATCAAAAGAATTACAATGGAAGCTTCTTGGAATGAAAAAAAGTCAAGAAGCTTGATCTTCTCTGCTAGCTCCTTCATGAGCTATACTGTCACTTGAAATCCACAGAAGAGGAGTGAGCCTTCAATTCAGTAAGATATGAACATTATATAATAAGGATTGAATGCCGAATCATGGTCATGAACAAATAATTATACATATAGGCATGAAAGAAGTCATAGGCTTTTACTTGAAAGAAATGTGGTTCTCATAATAATTCGACTATATGAACTCATGTCAAATGCAAATCATGGGCTCATCTTTAGAACATAGAATGCCCACAAGGAATGACATTATCAAATATCATCTGGAAGAACTGATCACATATCATACATACGTATCGGCAGCCTTGCTACTTCAATGTGCACACATGCTTGGCCAGGCATGCGCCTAGAGCTCCTGGTTCCCTCTAGGTGGAACACTGGTACAGAACTCTACCAGCTGAGTTCCCAAAGTGCACAATGGACCAATGAATTTACTCTCATTGGGAAGAG